>CAVMBE010000075.1:0-141244 GCA_963674455.1 Lecanosticta acicola
TAGTTACGCCGTATACGCCTAGGCCGTATATAACTTCCGCTAAAGCGGCTAACAATCTACCTACAAATAAATAGAAGGTATCTTCTTACGCTACTCTCGGCGACGAGAGTAGTAGCGAGGTAAAGAGGTATCGATTTAGAGCGGCCGGACCCTAGGCCTCTATAGGTTCGATAGTGGATATTAAGTCTCCGGTTCGAAGCGGCTAGACACGCTACCTAAAAAACTCCCTATTAGCTAAGATAGAGACGATAGCCGGGAGAAGAGGTAGAATCCCCTATAGCCCTAGTCGGACTGCCTCTATAGTAATATCGTATAGAAAACTACGTTATATATAGACGTAGTTACGCTATACGCGCTTAGGCTATATATAATATCTACTAAAGCGGCTAATAATCTACCTATAAATAAATAGAAGGTATATTCTTACGCTACTCTCGGCGACGAGAGTAGTAGCGAGGTAAAGAGATATTAATTTAGAGTAGCCGGACTCTAGGCCTCTATAGGTTTAATAGAGAATATTAAGTCTCCGGTTCGAAGCGGCTAGACACGCTACCTAAAAAGCTCCCTATTAGCTAAGATAGAGACAATAGCTAGGAGAAGAGGCGGACTCTCTATAGCCCTAGTTAGACTGCCTCTATAGGAATATCGTATAGATAACTACGTCGTATATAGATATACGCTTAGGCTATATATAACCTCCGCTAAAGTAGCTAATAATCTACTAATAAATAACTATAATATAGGCTTACTACTAGTTTACTAGGGCGGGATATAGTATTAGCTAGAGAGTCTCGTAATAAAGGGGTAACGTATATATATATAGCTTCGATAGAGGATATAAAGTCTCCGGATAGAAGCGACTAGACACGCTACCTAAAAAGCTCCCTATTAGCTAAGATAGAGACGATAGTTAGGAGAAGGGGCGGACCCCCTATAGCCCTAGTTAGACCGCCTCTATAGGAATATCGTATAGATAACTACGTCGTATATAGACATACGCTTAGGCTATATATAACTTCCGCTAAGGTAGCTAATAATCTACCTATAAATAACTATAATATAACCTTACTACTAGTTTACTAGAGTAGGATATAGTATTAGCTAGAGAGTCTCGTAACGAAGGGGTAACGTATATATATATAGGTTCGATAGAGAGTATCTACTCTCCGGATAGAAGCGGCCGGACACGCTACCTAAAAAGCTCCCTATTAGCTAAGATAGAGACGATAGTTAGGAGAAGGGGCGGACCCCCTATAGCCCTAGTTAGACCGCCTCTATAGTAATATCGTATAGAAAACTACTTTATATATAGACGCGGTTACGCCGTATACGCTTAGGCCGTATATAACTTCCGCTAAAGCGGCTAATAATCTACCTATAAATAACTATAATATAACCTTACTACTAGTTTACTAGAGCGGGATATAGTATTAGCTAGAGAGTCTCGTAACGAAGAGGTAACGTATATATATATAGGTTCGATAGAGAGTATCTACTCTCCGGATAGAAGTAGCTAGACACGCTACCTAAAAAACTCTCTATTAGCTAAGATAGAGATAATAGCTAGGAGAAGAGGCGGACTCTCTATAGCCCTAGTCGGACTGCCTCTATAGTAATATCGTATAGATAACTACGTTATATATAGACGTAGTTACGCTATATACGCTTAGGCTATATATAACTTCCGCTAAAGCGGCTAATAATCTACCTATAAATAACTATAATATAACCTTACTACTAGTTTACTAGAGTAGGATATAGTATTAGCTAGAGAGTCTCGTAATAAAGGGGTAACGTATATATATATAGGTTCGATAGAGGGTATCTACTCTCTAGATAGAAGCGGCCGGATACGCTACCTAAAAAACTCCCTATTAGCTAAGATAGAGACGACTACTAGAAGAAGGGGCGGACCCCCTATAGCTCTAGTTAGACTGCCTCTATAGTAGTATCGTATAGATAACTACGTTATATATAGACGTAGTTACGCTATATATGCCTAGGCTATATATAATCTCTACTAAAGTAGCTAATAATCTACTTATAAATAAATAGAAGGTATCTTCTTACGCTACTCTTAGCGATAAGAGTAGTAGTAAGGTAAAGAGATATCGATTTAGAGTAGCTAGACTCTAGGCCTCTATAGGTTCGATAGAGAATATTAAGTCTCCGGTTCGAAGTAGCTAGATACGCTACCTAAAAAGCTCCCTATCGGCTAAGATAGATACGTCGGCTAGGAGAAGGGGCGGAATCCCTATAGCCCTAGTCGGACTGCCTCTATAGTAATATTATATAGTTAACTACGTTAAATTCGGACGCGGTAGTCCTACGAACCCTAATATAACCTACTCTATCTACTAGTAGATATATTTAACGTATAAAGACAAGGGATAGAAATAGTAGTATAGTTACGGGGTATAATAGCGCTAGGGAGTTTAGATATATCCGTTCTTAGCTTTACGATTCTAGCTTAATATACCGAGGTATAGCTACCTACGTAAATATAACCTAGTCTATCTACTAATAAAGAAGTTTAAATAATAGGATTATCTACTTAGTCGGCTAAGAGAAAGATAGACTATTAGGTTACGTAGTTATAGTCGAAGTTTAGATATATCTATTCTTAGTGTCGTAATTCTAGCTATTTATACCGAGGTATAGCTACGGATAGTATCGTAACCGAGTCTATTAGCCGATAAGTAGGTTTAGCTAGTCGAAGTTTAGATATATCTATTCTTAGTATTATAATTCTAGCTATTCGTACCGAGATATAGCTATAGATAGTATCGTAACTAAGTCTATCGGCCGATAAGTAGGTTTAGCTAGTTAAAGTTTAGATATGTCTATTCTTAGCGTTATAATTCTAGCTATTTATACTAAGATATAGCTATAGATAGTATTATAACTAAGTCTATTAGCCGATAAGTAGGTTTAGCTATAGAAGAGCCTAGTCGGTTAAAGCGAGGTATAGTAGCGACTGTTTAGTTTATTTAAGATAAGAGTAATACCTATTAACCCTAACCCTAAGTGTTCTAACTCTAACCCTAAGCTAATAATCTAACTAACTCTATACCTATTAACCCTAACCCTAAGCGTTCTAACCCTAACCCTAAGCTAACAATCCGACGCTAACAATCCGGCCGTCTAGGGTAAGCTAACCCTAAGTATACGGACCTATATATAGTCTATAAGCTAACAATCCGACTCTCTATTATTAGGTTATATAGGTAGGTTATATAGGTAGGTAATCGCTTCTAGATCGGGAAATAAGACTAATATTACGCTTCTTTATATAGAATACTATAACTTTTCTATATAAAGTATAGCTAGATACCCTACGACTAGCTTAATATAATATTAACGCTTAAAAGACTCTTTTTAATATTTAGTACTATATCTTAATATCTAGTAGGCGGATTGCTTAGTAATATATATATGAAATACTTATTTTCAGGTCCTATATACGGTAGTTATACTAACTTTCTTAATAGAGCCCTCTTACCCCTTATTTCTCTTTAAATTCTTAAATAAAGAAAGGTATACTAGGATAGCCACGCTAGGCCTAATTAGGTAATTTTTTAGTCGGTTCTAGTAGAGTAGAGCTTTAGCTATCTAATAATATACTTTTTATCCTAATCGGGCTAGTATTAGCTTAGATATTTAGATTTAACTCTAGAACTAACTAAAAAAAAGCTAACAATCGGACGCCAACAATCCGGCCGTCTAGGGTTAGCTAACCCTAGGTGCACGGACCTACACATGGTCCGTGAGCTAACAATCCGACCCTCTATTGTTAGGTTATATAGGTATTAGACGCCTTAGCTAAAAGCTTCTATATAGATAGTATTAGCTATAGAGTTATTATAAGAGAATCTTCTAGCTATAAAAAGATCTATTAGAAGGATCTTCTAGTCTTATAGATATATAAGGCTTACTAGAAGAGAATATATAGGGGGTTCTATATACTAGCTATATATATTAGAATATAGTAGCTTATAGAAAGATAACCTAGTCTATCTACTAATAAAGAAGTTTAAATAATAGAAGTATTACTTAGTTAGCTAAGAGAAAGATAGACTATTAGGTTATATAGTACTATAGTTATAGTTAAAGTTTAGATATATCTATTCTTAGTATTATAATTCTAGCTATTTATACTAAGATATAGCTACTAATAGTATCGTAACTAAGTCTATTAGCTAATAAGTAGGTTTAGACTATAAAAGAGCCTACTTAGTTAAAGTAAGATATAGTAGTAACTATTTAGTTTATTTAGGATTAAAGTAATACTTATTAACTCTAACTCTAGGCGTTCTAACTCTAACTCTAAGCTAATAATCTAATACTAATAATCTAGCTATCTAGAGTAAGCTAACTCTAAGTATATAGACCTATATATAGTCTATAAGCTAATAATCTAACTTTCTATATTAGATTATATAGATAGAGTAAATTAAATAGACTCTATAAGTTAACTTAAAAGAACCTAGTTAAATTATTAAATAGACCTAGTTATACTTAGAGTAAATAAGAAAAACTCTATAGATTAAATAGAATTAACCTAGTTATACTTAAATTTAATTAAATAGTCTCTTTAGGTTAAATAAACTCGATCTAGTAGGTTTAATAGTATATATTCTAGATATATCTATTAGATCTACTAGGTTAAATAGTAGAAATCTTAGATAAATCGAATAGATCTAGTAGGTTAAATAGTATCTATCTTAGGTAAATCGAATTAACCTAGCCTAGGTTAAATTAAAGATAAGTAGGTTAGATTAAACTCTATAGGTTAGGCTTTTAAGAAGTATAGTAAGTAAAATAGCTTAAGAGACGCCTAGTATAGAAAGGCTTTAATATATCTAGATATATAGGCTACCTACTTTCGAAAAGAGTAGCGTAAAAAGTTTTAGAAGCTAGTATAGCTAGATATAAGCTAATACTACCTAGAAGGTAGTAGTCGAACGCCTATAAGCTATATTTTAAGACTCTAAATTAGAAGCTTTTTAAGTGAAGTAGTAAATAGTAAGCTATAAAGCCTAACCCTAGTAGCTAGAGAGTATAGCTCTAGATATCTTAGGAAACTCTATTATATACTTAGATACTATACTACTAACTTAAGCGAAGCTTTATATATCTACTTTTATACCTATATAATACTACTTAAAAATTACTAGTAGCTCTAGACATCTTCGTAAGCTCTATTTAAATACTATAGTTCTATTTCTATCCTTACTAGTCTAGGCAAGTTTAAAGGTATACTAATTTATACGATCTATAAGTAGCACTACATAGTACCTAGCTTAGTCATACTAATAGATATTCTTATTATACCTAAACTATGCCTACTAGAAGTATTATCTAGTCTATAGACAGTTATTATAGAAAGCCTAAGAGATCCTTTTTAGAGAAGCTTAGTATTATTATGCATATGTCTATAGAGAGCTATAGGGAGAGTTCGACAAATTGTATTACCTCTAGATATATATATAGAGTATGTTTCAGTATATTTTAAATCCTAATAGCTTTCGGTAGGTTTTTACTATATATAGAGGTACCTAGCTTTTAGTTACGATAGCGCTAGCTCTTATAACCTATATAAAGTTAGTTAGTCTGTACACAAGGGCTAATGCCGGCTCCCCCTCTTACTATATCTTAGTATTCTTTACTCTACTAAGTCTTATAACCTATATAAAGGTATAAACTAGTAGAGAGTATAGGAGTACTAAATAGTAGTACTATCTATAGCTAGCTATAGAGTGTCTATAAGTCGTAGAGATAGGATAAGAAGTATTATACTATAGAGATCTAGTATACTAGCTAAATATTATAGCTAGTAGAGTAGCTACTAGCGTGGCTACTAGCTTCGATAGAAGATAGGTAGGTAGATTAAGTATAGAAAGACTTACTTACTTTCCTCTCTTATTAGAGGAGGATAAGATCTCTATATATCCTCTAGACATCTTTGCAAGCTGTATTATAGGCTTATAGTATAAGATAGAGCTAGTTTACGTTATATTTTGTCTAGATTCTAAATGCCTCTACCTTATAGCCTTATTATAGATTACTAATTCAGTCATTCTAGATAGTTAGTAGATACCTAATACTAGTAGTAAACTCGCCTCTAGGTATTAGTAAGATAATATACTAAGCTCTTTTAAGGGCGTAAGTAGTACTTTAGCTACTACTAGTTACTTACTAAATACCTAATTAGGCTACCTAGTAATAGAATTTCTCTCTTAGTATTTAATTAAGACCTTATAGAGCAGTCCTTATTCTATTATTAAGTAGTAAGTAGTAGGACTCTATTAAAGAAATATAACTCTAGATAGATTCGGACTCTAGATATCTTATATTACTCTATAGTAGTACTAATATATATAATCTTTATAACTACTTAGATTATCTAGATACTTTTCGACTTATACTATAGATAGCTATATTACTTTCGTAATCCTAGATAGATTTAGATCTTAGATATCTTATAGTACTCTATTCTACTACTAATCTTTATACTACCTACGAAGGCTTTGATAGCCTAGCTTTATATAGTAAAGTCTACCTCTATTCTTCTAATTTAGGTATTAAGAGGCATATTAATCTATCTAAGCTATTAGTACTATATAGTACTTCCTAGCTAAACTATTACCTACTCTTCTATAGTCTAAACTCTATTACCTATATAACTAGTATCTAGTATATAGAGTATTTTATTCCTATTGTCTTATAAGTAGAAAATTTAGAGGGGATTATACTAGCTAGTCTTTAATAGAACGAATCTAATCTAGCTAAGCTAGCGTATTGCCTATACTAGACATTTTTATAAGAATTTATTAGGAGAGGAGGATCTTATTTCTATAAGGAGCTAATAGTAAGACGTTTATAGTGTTCCAGAAGTAAATAGATAAAAGAAGTTTACCTATAAAATATATTATAAGAAAATACGTTATTTAGCTATATAGAAGCTACGCCTAATACTATACTATATAAGGCTAATATATAGTAAATATACTATAGAAGCAAAGATACTATAGAACTACTATATCTCTACTATATATTATTCCTCTACTACTAACCTACTATAGAGATAATTATATACTAGATTCTAAACCTATTATGAATACTACTATAGTAAATTAAGACCCTATTCCTACTTTAAGGTATCTATATATTTATCTTCCTAGAAGAGAGAGAAATCTCTATATATTCCCTAGACATTTTCGCAAACTCTATTTCACGCTTAGTAGTTAGAAAATAGCTAGTATATAATAGATTTAGTATACATTCTAAATCCTTCTTTCTCTAAACCTAGTCGTAGATATTTCGGCTAGGTTGTTCTAGGTAGGTACTAGATGCCTAATAAGGTATATAGTAGTAGAGTCGCCTCTAAGTATACTAAAAGAATTCTTCTAGCTTCTCTAAAGGCCCTAGTAGTACATTTCTACTACTATATAAGTATAAGTAATAGATATCTTATTAGGCTATCTAGTAGTAAGATTACTTTTTAAGTAACTATTTTGGACCTAAAAGAAACCTTAACTTCTAGTAAACGCCTACTACTATACTATCTGTAATGTCTATATATTCTATTATTCTTACCTAATATAAATAGCTAGAAGGCTAGGATTCCTTAATAGTCGCTAGCTACTTAGACAAGAAAAAGGCTTATAATTAGATTACGAGAATACTATTTCTATAGATTACCTACTTTAATAAGGTCGTACTTAATAGATTTAGCAAAAAAATTATCTAGAGTTTACGCTATAATTTTCTAGTTAAGAGCGCTTAAAAGTACTATAATATATCTAATACTTAGAGACGGAACTCTTTCGACTCTAACTAAAGATATAAGGTATAAGCCCTAGGTAGTAATAAGCGTAATAGAGAGCAAAATTATATTAGGTCTATAAAGACGACTCTAGACATATTTTATAGTACTATTACTCTATATTACCAAAGTAGAGAGTAAGATTCGTAAATTAGTATTTATCTAGACCTTTCTACTCTATTTTTCCTAATAAGAATAGATATAAGATTAAGTACTATAGATAGCTTCGCGTTTTTTAGCTGTCTAGAGCAGTTAATTACTAGTAATAGTACTATATCTCGCTATATAAGCATAAATAGTTCGTCTAATAGATAAATATATCGTCGCTATTAGTAGGTAATTATAAGCTATCTTTAGTCTATTATAATAAATTAGTACTAGAGTAATAAAGTATTAGCTAAAGGATTCTCTAATAAGAGGCCTACTATAGCTCTAGTAGAATGTTTAGTAGATAGTAAAAAGTAATATATATAATAGTACTCCGTTTAGTATACTACAAATCTATTTCTACTATAAATTAGCCTATATAATAGTATTATCTATCTTAATCTAGAGTCTATAGTTATTCTATTCCTTTCCCTAATATATTAGCGCTTCATTTATAGCTATTACTTCTTAAATATAAACATATCTTATTCTTAATTTAGAGTATTAAGAAGGTATATCTAGTTAATACTCTATTAATAAATAAACGCTAGTCTAAATAGTAACTCTTAGAGAAGGGCCTTAAGGAGTACGTAGGCTATTCCCTTAATAAAGGTATAGCCTAGTAGGCTCTAGAGTATAATATAGCTAAATATAAGCTTATACTTCCTAGAACATAGTACTTAAATGCCTTTAAGCTTTCTATTAAGACTTATAGTTATTAGTAGTAGATAGTAATCTATAGTATTCTAGACATCTTATTAGCTCCTCTATACATTTAAGTTCACTCTATTACTCTCTTAATCTATATACTTCTAACTCTCTATTCTATACTAATACTCTACTCCTACTTATTCTATCTTAGGTAATTAGGAGTATACTGGTCGTACGACCTAGTAATAGTACCACGCTATACTAATAGCTATTTCTACTTAGCCTAAGCTATAGAAGTTATAATAGTATAAAGATAGAAGAGTCTATCTATTAGCTAGTATATGTTTCTACTCTATCCTAGCTACTTACGAAGCATTCTTTGGAATTAGTACTAAAGTTAGTATCTACTTGCCTACCTACCTACTCCTCTCTATATTTAAATAGCTATACGTATCTAGTATAGTATTATAGGGGTATAGTAGTCGTACTACTAGTCTAGCTAGCTGTATTAATAGCTATTCTTACTTAGTATAGAGTATATTATACGTATAAGTAGTAGTAGTATATAGACGCTCTATTCGTCTACTACTATTTACTAGTAACTACTCTACTACTAGAAATATAGAATAAGTATAGATTCTTTAAAGTATTACTTAGTATTACTAGCTACCTTCTTAGTAAAAGGCTTAAATATAGAGAAACATACTAGTTACTTACTCTATAGAGGTACTAGTATCGTAGAACACGTATTAAAAGTATTTATAATATGGTATCTAAGCGTAGTTTAGCTAGATATAAAGACACTAAGCTAGACGCATTCTAACTAAATAGATATATAGCCTAAATAGATATATAGCCTACTACGAGCCTCTAGACATCTTCTAAAACTCTAGAAGAGAACGTTTCCTCGCCTTCTGTATTACTTATATACCTTTGAAGCTATAAGAAGGACGCCTTATAATTTACTTTTTAAGTTAAGTAATAGGTAGTAAACTACTAGCCTCTAGATATCTTAGAATACTCTATTCTAATACTTACTACTATTATATTGCTCTCTATATAGATACTACGCTTTAGTATATTCTAGAGTATACCTATCTTATACTTATTTATATATTAGAGTCTAATAATATATATAAGCTATATAGTTCCAAATTATCTCTAGATATATTAACTAAGCCTATTACGAATCGAACGTTAGATTAAAGGTAAGGGGACTTTAAGTAATACTAAATTTTATAAGAAGCTTAGATTAGGTCCTAAAGCTAGCTATAGTAAAGAGTACTTCTACTTTAGAATTTTTTCGGTATCTTGTCTTTAACTACTTTTAGTACTTACTAGTAGTAGCGCTATACCTCTAGTATAGAGGGCGAGCTATCTATAAGTCTCTAAGGTACGCCTAAAGTATATTATAGAGTATTTATACTCTCTAATATTAGTTATCTATACACTTCGAGTAGCCTATAACGTACTACGAGTAAATAAATAGTATAAGTAATAGAGAGTATAGACACTTAGAGGTACTCGTTCGTACCTTAGAGGCCCGTAAGCAGCGTAAATACGCGTATATCTACGAGTAGGTAGGAGAGCGCGTACTACTAAGTAGAGTAAAGAATACTAAGTTATACTAGAAGGGGGGTACTAGTATCTAGCTCTCGTATATAGACTAACGAATCTATATACTTTAAGTAGCCTATAATATACTACGAGTAAATAAATAGTAAGTAATAAGGGGTATAGACGCTTAGAGGTACTCGTTCGTACCTTAGAGGCCTATAGATAGCCTGTCTCCTAAGCTACGCTAGCGCTAGCTTAAAACCTTGTTCCCGGAAAAATTCGTTAAAACCTAAGACCGAGCCCTAGCTCTCTCGCTAATAATATTAAGAGAGGTTCTATTATAACCTAAAACTACTCTTAAGACTATACCGATTACTCTAAGAACGCTCTCGTAATAGAGTTTTTCTATATGTCTAGAGTATTCCTCTAGTAGTAGCTCTACCTTATACCTTTGCTAAAAGCCTAAAGAGTTCCTTCTCTAAGTACTAAATATATCGTTACTAGGTATTCGAGCGCTAGCGACCTAAGACCTATAGCTTAAACTCCGAGTAGTTATTATTACAAGCTCGTTATATACCTCCTTAATATAATAAGTAGCTAGTATATCTACTATTATCGAACTCTAAACCTAATAGTTACTTCTTAATCTATAATACTATAGTTTACCTAGGGAACCTAGTATATCTACTATTAATTTCTAACGCGAATAGTAGCGCTTATAGTAACTAAAAGTCGTACTAAAGGAGATATTATATATACTTAACTAGGTAAATAACTATATTTATACCTATAATCTAGACTAAAGTACTTTAATAATTCGTATTAGTCTTCGACTTTTTTAACTAGACTATTATTTAGAGTAATACTATATTAACGTAAATATCCAACCTTATTATATATTCCTATAACTATTTTAGGTCGTTAATATTAGCGCTCGCTTTATATATTAATTCTCCTAAATAGAAAAGTTCTATAAAAGTAAGTATAATTACTATATTAAAATAAAGCTCGTTCCTACTTCTTAGTACCCTATATATTATTTAAGAAAGTATATTCTCTATAATAGGTTACTTATTATAATACGTAAATAAGTTAAGTAATATAGCGCTAGTTATTAAGCGTTTTAATATCGTATTTTTAAATACCTTTATTAATAGCTTTATATCTATATAATATAACTATAGAGTAGTAATATAGATAGAGAATAAATCTCTCTAGATAGTTAACTTACTAAATAACTTATATATAATAAATAGGTATAGTAATTTTATTATAGCTAGCTATAGTTATAACCTAATAGAGGCGTAGTATATCTTATATTATCGAATTACTATTCTATAAGCCTTTCTTATCGTTTCCTTTAGGCCTCTCTATATAAGAATAAATAGCTTATTAGGTAGGTTTACTTATCTACGCTATTCTTAAGAGATATTAAGCTAGCTCTAATCTATTCTATAAGTTAGTAGTATTATTAAAGTATAAGTACTATAGCGTATTAGCTAATATATTATTCTCTAATAATATCTATACTATCTCTATTAAAATACTATACTTAATAGTAATAATAAGTATATTATATAGGATTATATTAGTAGCTCTATTAATACGTTTCTTTTATAACCTAGTAAGAGCTATTATACTATCTATATATATCTAAACGCTATAGTTAGTCTATTACTATACCTAATACGTAAGAGATTCCCGAATTGCTACTATTTTAGTAATATTAACATACTTATTATCTATTCTTAGTACTATAAAGGTATTAATAGTAGCTATACTATTTATAAAGTAGCGCTATTTACTTATGTTCTAGTTCTTTAGTTACGAATACTAAAACGCTTCTAGGCCTATATTCGAGGTATTAGTAAAGAGATAAATAATATACTATCTTAACGTATCGACTACTCGAATACCTAATAACGTAATAGCTATCTTCTACTACTATAAATCGTATACTAAGGTACGAGGTATACGTCTATATATCTACTAGTTACTGAAGCTATTAAGGTATATATAGGTACTATTTATAAATATTCTATCTAATAGGATAACCTTAGACGCCTACTATAGTTAACTAGCGAGTGTTTATACCTACTTTAGCAATATCTATTCTTATTCTAGCGCCTCTTATAATTCTAAGTCTAAGCGTACTACCTTATCGACTAGTAATAATATAACTATATATATAGAATCTACTATAATACTAAGAATTTCTACTATAGTCCCTTATATATTCTTTTTATTATTCTAAGAAATACTAAGGTCTAATATAATATCTAATAACTCTATATATACTCTATCTATTCTAGTATAGTAACTATAAGATATAACGAAGATAAAGTCGTCTAGGTAGTAATCGATACTAGTAATAGCTAGTATTCGTTAGGTATAGAGCTAATATAGTCCTTTAGTAAAGAGATTAAAAATAAATAGTACTATATATAGGCCGAATAGTAGATAGTTTTTAACGTATCTCGATTCTCTCTATTTAAAAGTAAGTAGCTATCTTTATAAGACTACGACTAGTACGTTCCGAAAAGTCGATTTTATATCTCTTTTAATAATTATATAGTTTAGGCCTATCTTCTTTATTAGTAATAGTATAGCTTTAAATAAGATATACCTAATAGTTCTACGTTCTACTAGAATATAGTTATTAACTAACTCTTCTTTTAGGTATAATAAGTTATAAATTCTTCGTAATCTACTATCGTACTTTAGTACTAAGCTAAGTAGTAAAATAAAGATATTCGTATATATAATATATAGCTCTATAAGCCTCGATAGGTCTTTAGATAGTAGGTAGCTAGCGTAATCTATTTATATTAGCTTACTAGGTTTATAGCTATATACTATAGATATCTAGCTAGTAGCTAGATTAGCTATCGCTTTATTAGTAATTTCGTTCTTATTAAGGTTTATAGACTAATAGTTTGTACTCTTACGCCTTTATACCTTAGTATTTTCTAGGTTAAGACGACTTCCTACTAAATCTACGCTAATATTAGTACTAAATCTAAGAATAGAGTATAGAATTCTTAGTAGCTCTTCTTAGTAACTATATAGTAGTATAAGCTACCTATCTATAATAAATAGTAATATTATAGGCTCTACTACTACTAATACTAAGTAGAAAGTAGATATCGTACGTAAGCGTTATATTCGGTCGTAGTCTTAGATTATCTAACTAGTCTAAGATATCTAGAGAGTCTATACTCTCTAGATATACTACTAGCGAAAGTAGTAGAATTATACCTAGTACTTCTCTATAGTAATTATTAGAGAATAGCTATAATTCGAACTATACTAGTAGGTTAGTTAGTTATATAGTCTTTAGCTATTTACTAGTAGCCTTTAGTAAAATCGCCTTATACTATTTATATTTATACTTAGTATATCTCTCCTATTTATAATAAGAATATACGTATAAGCGCTAATATATTCGAGTACTAAAGGTATACCTATTATCGTTCTAATTCTCGTATAGTTCGTAAAATACTCTTACGCTACTTTTAATATTCTTTCTATCTTCTTCGGATAGTAGCTTCTAATTACCTACCTTCTATTAGCGATACTATTTACTTAAAGATAAGCTAGTTTAGGCGACTACTCTCGTCTATACTTTAGTATAGCTAGTATCTAAGAGATAGGTATATTTACTATTACTCTTATTATCTTTAGATATTCGTATATATTATATAGTTAAATCTTAATATCTATACGCTTTAGTACTATCTAGAGCGAAGTTAAGTAGCTCTCTAAGTATACTATATCTATCGTAATAACTACTACTTCTCGAATATACTAGTTCTAGTTATATACTTTATAGAGCGTTCTTATATACTAAATAAAGTCGCTTAGTTATTATAGTAAAGGTACTACTCTACTACCTATAGTATTAGTAGCGTATAGAGTAATAAAGTAAGTCGTAAAGATTAGTATATAATATACCTATATACTATAACTATCGAGAGTAGCCTACTCTTTACTAATCTTATAGTTAGTATACTTACTCTAGCTACTATCGAAGTAGTCCTTAATTACTCTATTCTCCTTTACTTACTACTCCTTTAGAAGAAGATTTAGAAGATTTAATACCTAGAAAGTTAAGTTATATATCTTATTAATATACTTCTTATCGATAGTATAGTATAGTATAGAATTAATAAAGGTTTAATATACTAGAGAGATTATACCTAATAATTAAGTAGAAGTACCTTCCTACTATACTAGCTATAGTTATACTACTAGCTATTACGCTAGTATATATACTACTAGTACCTAATAGTATACTATTAGAACTACTACTAGAGTATTAGTAGGTAGTAGCTATATACCTACTAGATTTAGTAGTAGATTTAGTATTTAGTTAATATCTATATTATCCTATTCTAAGCTTCTAATAGTAACCTCGTTATCGTTATTATATTACTAGTTAGAGTCTTAATTAATTAGTAGGTCGTTATACTAATCGAATTAAGATTATGTCTAGGTAGCTTAGCTCGTAGCTCTATCTCTACTTCTTCCTCTCTAAGTAATACTACGAGCTATTATCGTCGTCGTTATAGATAGAAGGTATAGAATAGTATATTAGCTAGTATAAAACTAACTTAATCGTAGCTACTACTATATACCTATCGTCGTTATTACTTTGTAAGCCGCTTACGCGCTACTAAGTAGAGTAAAGGATACTAAGTTATACTAGAAGAGGGGTACTAGTATCTAGCTCTCGTATACAGACTAACGAATATTACTCTCGTAGTGTCTCTCTAAAGTAAGAATTCTATATATCTAGATATATAAAATCCCTTATGAAATAACTAATAGTTAAGCTTCTTTACTATCTATTCTCTTAAAAACTACTTATCTCTAGCTAGAACGATATTACTATAAGTAGAGCTATATAACATATAAGAAACATATATATTAAGAGGCTAAACCTTTTATAAGGACGCTAACTCTAGCGTAAAATCTGTTTACTCTTTATAGAGAGTAGTACTTCTAAGTATAAGTATATATATCTATCTATAGTCTAGGCAAAAACAAGTAGCTATTAGTACGATTAGCTTACTACTATATAGTATTAGTACAGGACTAATTAGTAGGCCTAAGATACCTAAGCTAGTAGTATTAGTAGAGTTTAGTACGTATATAAAGTCTTTAAAGAAGGATAGTCTTATTATATAGAGACTGTTTCTATAATAGAGTTACTAAAGATATCTAAAATTTACGCTCTCTAATTAAGCAAATCGTTATCTACTACCTATTAGTTATCCTAAAGAGCTTCTTACTAAATGTCTTAGTATACTACTTAATATTATAGGTACTACTAAGTATTTAAAAGTATAGGGTAGTATAGAGCGTAGGAGTACCGTTTAGTAGTACTATAGCTAGCTATAGAGCGTATATAGGTCGTAGAGATAGTATAAGAAGTATTATACTATAAGTATCTACTAATAGTATACTATAGCTAGAAGGCAGGTAGGTAGATAGGTAAGTAAAGAGTAGGTAGGTAGATAGATAAGTAAAGAGGAGAAAAAGGTCTCTATATATCCTCTAGACATCTTCGTAACCTCTATACTAGGCTTGGAATACTAGATAATACTAATTTACGATATATTCTATATATCTTTTCGATACTCCTACCTTATAATCGTAAGTTTCCAACTAGGTTGTCGTAGGTAGGTACCAGATACCTAATAAGGTATATAGTAGTAGTATCGCCTCTAAGTACTAGTAGGATAATACTTCTGAATCTTTTTTAGACTCTTAGTAGTAGTTAGCTACTACTGGAAAACTGCTAGTTACTCGATTAGGCTATCTAGTAGTAGGACTACTCTCTTAGTATCTATTATAGACCTCTGGAAATATTTCTTTTTTTAATACTAAGAAGAGAGAGTAATAGAAAGTTAGGCTAAAGAAGACTTAGTATTAGTATAAGTAGATTAATACTATATAGTACTAGCTATAGGTCGTGGGAACTAGTATACCCCTATACTACGTATATATATACTCTAAATAGATTAGCTAAGAGAGGCTAGAGACGAAGATACGCTATCTCTAGTACTAACTAGGAAGGGTAGTTCCTAAGTAGCTAAAGAGAAGAAGCTAAATAAGTCTAAACCTAAGACTCTACTATCTATATCTTTAGGCACTACTTAGAAGAGAGAGTAATAAGAGATTAGACTAAATAGGAATAGCTATTAGTAAAAGAATATTAGTACTAAATAGTACTATTTATAGCTTGTATAGATTAGTACACTTTTAAATACCTAACTTAGTAGAAAGTAGAGAGAGTTCGTAGCGTAAAACAATAAATACATAAAGTACTTATTACTACTATAGAGCTTAGTAGTAGGATAGGGTTTTAGAAAATGCCTAGAGGCTCGAGATATCTAGAGTATTAAAATACTAGCGTAAGTACGACCATATCGTAGCGTATACTAATATATTAGAAAGGATTATTACTACTACTCTAGAGGTTAGGGTTAATAGAGTTTGCTAATATATCTAGAGTCTCGTAAGATATATAGAAGTAGTACTAGGTAGTAGTCTACTATCTACTACTTAGCTAAAGGAGATTCTAACTAGGTATCTTTATATATAGCTTATAGGTATTAGACTTGTTTCTTCTAGTAGTATTAGCTTATAGTTAGCTATAGTAGCCTCTAAGAGTATATATACTTTACTCTTATTAAGTTCTTAAGTCGTTAATTCGCTCTCTTCTAATCGGCAAATTCCGGTAGTTTCTTTCGTTATTTACTATAAGAAATAGTTAATAGTTAGAAACTTATACTTATAAAGTATCTAAGCGTAGTAAACTTTTAATAGATAGAATACTAAGTCTTATATAATCTACCTTTCTTACTATTTTCGAATAGTTAAATTAGTAGGGCTATAGCTTAAATAAGTATTATTTACTAGGCTAAGATTTTTGAAAACAGACGTAGTACGTACATATTCTACGTACTATAATATACTAACCTTTCTTTCTACTCTAATTAAGCTAAAAGCTATTCTCTTTATTATCTACTATATATATAAGATAGCTAGTAGTATAAAGATTAACTTAAGTAAATCTTAGATATGTAGGAAGCTAAAGATACTATTACTTAAATAGATAGAAAAGAATAAGGTAAAAAAGCTTTAGGCGCCTATCTACTAGTATAAGAATACCTAAAACTTAGTAACTACTTAATAGTATAAAGAAGCTAATAGCTAGAGTAGCGTATAGAAATAGGCTACTTATAATAGAGTATATACTTAAACTAATAAGATAATATTAAAATATAAGGTAGCGTATAGCTCTTAGTTATATAGAGCGAAGTAGAACGACCTAAAGAGGAACTCTATACTAGATACAAGGTACCTAAAGTATATTAGTAGCTAGAGTAGTACTTTTCTACTAAAGTACTACGATCTACTAATATAGAAGCTTTATATTAAGCTTAATAAGACGTGCGAGTATATATCTAGTAGAAGGCTCTAGAGTTTATAAAACATTTATATAAGCTTCGTACTACTAATAATATAGTTACTAGTAATAAAACTATAACTAGTAGTAAACTTACTAATAGTAGCGTAGATAAAGAGACTTCTAATAGCTCTAATAATAAGCTAGAAGCTAGGATTACTACTCTTAGTAAGACTAAGAAAGTCGCTAGTAAAGACACTATATACAAAATAATATTACTATAGCTACTATAAATATAGTAAGGGATAAGGCTATAATAAAGTCTATTAGATACCGAATCTCTATATTACTAACATTAAGATATAGGCTATTAGTCTACTTCTATCTCTATTATATTAGATAGTTAAGGTATATAGGTCTATATAACTACTAATATTACTACGTAGTAGTAGTCTAGCTAGCTAGACTTAACTTATAATTCTCTTTTATTTAGTCTAAACTATATAAACTCTATAAGTAGTAATAGTATTATATACTATAGATTGGAAGGTCTATATCTAAGCTTTTATTAAATAGTATATAGTACTATAGAGTATAGTAATATAGATAGAAGTACTATAGCTAGCTATAAAATATAAATAGAGATTATAGAGATAGTATAGGAAGTATTATACTTTAGTAATCTAGTATACTAGCTAAATATTATAGCTAGTAGCTAAGGTAGAAGGAGGTAAGTAGATATATTAGTAAATTAGTATATTCCTACTACTAGATAAGTACTATATATTTAATTTAGCTAATTAGTAGTAGGATTACTCTATTAGTATCTATTTTAGATCTTTTAAAATATTCTCTATATTCTAATAGCTATTTTTCCTCTCTACTATACTTTAGCTTCTATAAAGTATTCTTTAAAACTTATAAAAACTTATATTATAGGTAGTATTCGTTTGTCTATCTATATTCTATACTCTCTATATAGAGAGCTATATATATTAATCTAGTAAGTAGAGAGATTTTTAATCTATATAACTTCTAATTATACTATATAGTACTAATTTAGCTAGGTATACGTAAATAGCTAATCTCTATATATAGTCTAAACTATATTCTTCTTATAAGTAACGACTATATCTAGAGTTAAAGGTAACCTCTAGATATATTTAAAGACTCTATTTCCCTACGAATTTATTAATATTAAGAATATAGACTTTATAGAGTAAGTAAATAGATAAGTAGATAGGTAGGTACGTAGGTAGTAGAATAGTAGGTAAAAATATAGAGTAGACAAATAGGTCTATATTAGACTAAAACGACTATACTAAACAAATATAGTACTACTAGAGACATATAATAGTACCGGACGAATATAACCGTACTAAACGAAGGAAATCGTATCGAACGATTATATTTAGACCGGATAGGAACGCTCGTATTAGACGAGTAAGACCTCGCTCGCTAAAATATATAAAATACTATTAATCCCTCCCTGTCTTTTCCGCCTTTCCTTTCCCTTCCGCCTCGGCTATAAACCTCTGGCACCTTAAGCGATTCCCTCCAAAGACGCTCTCCCATCCATCTACCCGTACTGCTCTCTCTAAGATCTCTGTCTCGACTTCCAAGTCCTCCCTCGAGCCTACAATTCTCTGCTCCACTTGGTCCGTAGTTAGGATCCAGTCGACGTTCTCTAGCATACGAACCTGACGAAACACCTCCACTTCATCGTCCTCTCCTTCTTCCTCTCCATTCCACCATCCATGGAAGGTCCTGTCCAAATCGCCTTTGAGCTGATGGATCTGCTTCGGGAACAGACATTCTTCCTTCTGACGGAGGTGCTCCCAAGCCCACGTGCACAGAAACGTTCTGCCTGCGTGCGTAGCAAGAGCACGCATGTCAAGCTCAAGAGTAGTAAGAAAATCATCCAGGTATAGGGTGAGCTGCGTACTGAGGAAGTCCAGTCTCTTACTCGAGGGAAGACGAGCTGGCTGATCGTCCAGAAAGGCGATAAGATCGTTGTGTGTGTTCACGTGTGCCGAGAGAGCATCGCGGAGAGAGCCAAGTTCTACATTGACTGTCCCGGTTATAAGATGCAGGAGGAGGATGGAAGTAAGGTTGGTCGCCACGTCGGGAGCGGCAGACCGGACCAGAGGTCGGAGACGCAGTATTTCTTCCTGGGAGACGGAGATGCGATGGTCCAGCGAAGAAACCAACGGCAGGATATTGGTCAGTCGAGTAGCGGTATCGTTGCAGAGCTTGCGGCCTTCCTCAAGGATCGGAACGAGGGGATCGAGAATTAATTGGAAGCGGACCAGACAGGCCAAGAGGTTGGTGGGTGAACACTCGCGGACGTGCTCCAATTGCTGCTTGAGGCGTTGCGCGCGGGCGACGAGGCGCGCATATGGTGTCCATGACACTATGTCTTCCTCCTGATCTTGCCATACGTCCTGCTGTTCCGCCTCTTCTTCTCTTCGTCCGCCCTCCTCCGCTTCGTCCTCGATATACGTCGTCGAGGTGCGAAAGCCCGGCCGCTCGTGTGTGCGGAGGAATGCGGAGACAGGCGGCTCGAGGAGTTGGTCAAGGACCGCCCATATCGGGGCGTGGTGAGCGCGCCCCAGAGCACGCGGCACGTGGCGCAGCGGAGGACGAATTAGCCAGTCAGCGAGGCGGTGTGGCAGGTAGAAGAGGAGGCGCTCAATGTGTGTGAGCGAGTCGTTACCGCCGGGACGAACACGATGAGGTTCTGGGAATTGTTGGTGGTGGAGCTGGTCGAGGTGTTGGAGCAGCTGCTGGGAAGAACAAGTGGCGGCATCGAGGTCGGACCAGCGATTCAGGTTCGGAGCGAGGTCCGGATGCTGACTACGCGCCTCTTCTAGTCTCTGCGACTTTTGCACGGCGTGTTGCCGCGCGCTCTCCGCCAGCCAGTAACTCAACCCAGCAACCAGAAACAAGAAGATCGACATGACAGTGACTTGAACAGAAATGATAGTCGTATCGTGGACGTGGAGACCGAGTTATACTTTAAGGTGCAGGCAAATCTTGTGCCGGGCGCGTGGAATTCTGGTAACGCCGACTGTACGACGGAATGCATGCATTAAGAATGCACCATCTCCAAGTCCACACGACGGACTGTACCATTTCTAGATGTATAAAAGAGCTTTCATTAACTTCCAATGCACACGACAATCGACATCGACAGTGTATATAACGGCAGACAATACCTCTCACTGCATGCGATAACACACCCCAACTTGGCTAGATCCAATGCCTCGGAACAGATGTCCACCCGGCAACGCCCGCGTCGAATTGCATGGTCTACGTACGGCGGGCAACCTTGCTTAGTTCCATCGAGCAGGATCTCGTCTCCCGTACTTGCTCGCATCAGTACAGAACCACGATGCTGCAGCGTAGTGGAGCACCTTCGGACGCCGCGATATGCAAAGATTCGGCGCTCCGAGACGAAAGGCCGTATTATAAGAAGAATTCTTCCTCCTCGTTTCTCTCCTCTTACACTATCAGTCCTCCCATCTATCCGCACGAGTTTTCGCTAAACATATCAAGACGCTGCATTGTCTGCACCGCATTGGGGACGCCCTATACGGTGCGGACAAATGTAACAATGTCTCCGTCCCGCGTCCGTGTTCCATTGCACGACATTCCCGTCGACAGGAGTCAGCTTGCCTGCCGTAGCACAGTCACCCACCCGACTCCATCGCACAGTCATATTCGGACGGATACCCTACAGAATCATAGCGGCGGCTCGACATCAAGCCAGTCTAGCCAAAGCCGCGCCGCTTCGCATTCGCAATCTAGCAGCTTTGTCGTCGACGGCAGCAAGCGGAACCATCTTTCTAAACGAGAAGACACCGCAGAGGAGCTCTCGGAGAGCACGATCGAAAAGCGCTCTTAAAGCGGGCCGGTCTCATGCAAAGGCGACAACGCAATGCAGTAAAGACTTCCGTCGAGCCCAGGCTTTTCAAAGTATCAGTCCGGACGTTCCAACACCGCTTGTCTTGTACGAAAGATTCAACAATGGAGAAGCCTTCGGGCTGCAGCAAGCCCGACAACATGGAAGACTTCTTTACGGCCATTCGTCGTCCACGGAAAGCGAGTTCCCTTATTCGGAACCGTAAAAGGGTCAAATTCTGCCCAAAATTCAAGGGATACCCTCTAAGAAATTATTGTCTCTTAGCTTCCAGTACAGATGCAGGTGCTGCTTGCGACGGCGGAACATCTACTATACAAATGCATACAACCGAGAGCGAACGGGATACAACATTATGATTGCAATCATTGCAATGAAGCGACCACATAACGGAGGGAATCTGTGTGAGAGTCGGAAAGCAAGCGAAGCTCGTGGGCGCATAAGGAATGCACGAGCACCGCAGAGCAAAAGGAAGCAAATCTCCGTTCCACTACCGCCCTTCCTCTTGCTGTTAGGAAATGGACGAAGAAAGTTAGAAGCTCAATTGGGGGCTGCTTGCTGTAAGGCAGGACCGGAGGAACATAGATAGTAGTGTGTTGGAGGACCTGTGGCGTTTATACATTCGATTCTCTCGTACGCAGTCTGGCCAACTGCGTATGAACGGAAGGGTGGATAGATCGGTGCACCTTAGGGATCTTGCGCAGGTGAGAAGGACCATTGGACGGGGTAGTCAAACACATTTTCTTCTTCATGCTGTATAATGTGACCTGTTTCTCCTCCGTTGCCACGCGCTCAGCCTAGCCAGCTGCGCGTAACTACCGGGAAGAACAGGTCGATTAGACGTATGGATGGGATATATGTGATAGGGTATGCGTAGTGTATGGCATCGATCGCATGACTCGTGCCACAATGCTAATTATTGATCGAACGGAGATCTACTTGAAGATGTGGGATGAGGCAAATGCCAATCGATCTTGTCGTCACATCGTAGTTGAATGGTATGCGGGATCTCAGCCTTATGTCTACGTATGTCATGGCTGTCAGTGCACTTTCTACCGGGCTTTGTGGCTTTGTGAGCAGCATCTGTTAACGCAATCCCTCGACGGTCGTGACTGTCGAATTGGGCGCCATCAATCTGTTCATAGATGTATCGGGGAGTCGCAAAATCCAAGCGCGCTCGTACTTGTCATTGTCGCGGATGGCTGAAAGTGAAGGTGCCTTGTGTACAAGTCGCTCGACGGCGTGTGGGACGCTCTCTCCCGCATTGTCGATTTCCACATTGTCGATCGATGTAGGAGAGTCGCGTTCTTAAGAATCAGTGGTCTATGGTCTGGAAAAAGGCTGTGTGTCTCAGATTCTCGGGAACGGCGCTGGCCGTATTCCTGAACTCATAAATGAACGCCAGTACTTTGAAATTAATCATGTTGAGCATGCTTATCCAGGATGCGAGCATCTCTCCGAGCGACAAAGCACGCTTGGAGGTCACTAAGGGAGATGTGCATGGCCTTAATGGATAGTTGCCAAGGGACACATCTGGTAACTACTCTCACCTCGCAGCTTTCTACCGAGATGCACTCTGTCCTATACCGCTGTCCCCTCCTACTTGCCCCTCAACCCGTCCCAAAGCTCTGTAGGCTGGCCACAGGCTACGTACATAGCTCTTAATGAACCTGTTTGGATGTCTTGTACCTAACTTACCCGAGGGTATCTTATACACGCCTGTTCCCGGATACCGTCTTCTGATCGGAATTGTTTGCTAGATATTACTTTCTTCTCCCGTAACGAGCAAGATCCCTAGTCTCGCTCGGTACCTATAGAGCCCGCGGAGCTTCAAACGTCGGTTGTAATTATACCCGAGCGGGATGTGTACCTACTTCGTTTAGATATCCTCGCCTCTTTATACCGCTTTTCAACGTATGTCCTCTGGTAGGCGGGGCTCTTATAGTTTGTGGGATGGAGAGATAAGCATCGAATTAGTAGTCCCAAGCTTCTGATATTACATCCGGCCAAGGAAGACTTCCTCGGTATGGTTACGATATCTGTCCACTTAGCACTCTTCCGTTGGTCCAAGATCATATCAGCGTCGTCGCGAAGAACGATCACCGACCAAGGTGGCGACACCAAATTAACAGGATCGATTACAATGACCCATGGCCAAGTGCTCCTTGTGTAAAGGACAGTGCAATTCAGGGAAGACCAACGTCAGCCAATTCTGCAGGTCGTCGTAGGTCGAACAAAAGGTCAGAAGAATATTCATGGGTCAGGAAACCGGCATGACATGACAGCTCGGACTAGCTGTGAGGCGACGTCGGAAAAGCTAATGCCAAGTATTGGTCCCGCGATAGGACTTAGGAGCGATCGAGTACGCCGTTGCAGACACATCTCGCTCGCCTCACACGACAAAGCGCTACAAAATGATGCAGGATAATGCTTCGCAATGTACCAACATCCGTGTAAGCATATGTTCTGAGCGGTGACATGCAATCGCCTTCCTCGTCCGTGCTATGGGCGACCGAGCAGATAAGGACTGGACTCGCCAGCGAGAGAGGAACAGATGGAAACGAATCGCGGACACAATGGACTTCCGACTGGCCTGCGCTGAACGCGTTGGCAGACCTCATGTAACTACAATTCGGGACAATCGGGCGGTTTCCCGTAGTCAAGCCACGACGAGCAGCGTGTAAGAGGCGAGGCAAAACAAGACGCCGGGAGTTCAAGAGCTGTACGAAGGACCGACGAGATGCTGCCGATGCGCAAAGAGCAGAATCTTAAACGCAATTGTGGTAGCCGTTGAGAATTTGGATTAGGTGCACAACATTTGTTAAGTAACTTAAGTTGAATATACCGAGGCATAAACAGAGCTAAAGCCGCTAGCATTGGTTGTCAGCAGCCGCACGGAGATCATATACGCTGTTCGCTACATTACGAAGAAGACTGTACATGTGGCTTATTATTGGTGCGACTACGACCAGGAGGGCAATTGAGTGGGACAGATGCTTCAGATCCAGCGCTGAATAGGGTCAAGCGAGCCAGCCCACAGGCGCCCAAGCTCTGAGCCGCTGCAGCCGCGTTTCATTTCCCTAGCTCCCTTGCCACAATTCGCTTGAAAGAATGATTGACGACAGATCTTCGTGCCAAATGAGACTTTGACAAGGCCCGCGCCAAGCCGTCTGCATTGCACGGTCACCAGCATTCACACGAATGCACGCTCTGCGAATCGGTATGGGCCAGCTCACGAAGACCTGTGGGGGTTTTGATCGTGAACACATTGTAGCCTTGCGCGACATTCGCATAGCGCTCGCGACGCTCCTTCACAAGACTGAAGTTGTCTTCGCTATCACTGGTCAAGGCTTACCGCCCTGAGTATATCCTGCACCATCTGTCGGCCTCAGCCTCGGCTTCCGAGCCTGGGCTCACGAGCCCACGGATCGAGTCCACCACGCGAGAAGGAGGTTCATCTTCGAGACACGGCCGCTCCCTTGGTTGGAGAGACGAGAGATCGGCAGCGAGAGAGGTCATCATAAACGTGTTTGACTTTAGGCTCGTACTTGCGCAGCTACTCTATTGGCTGCTACTACCACATGTCTACCACTTCTGGCAATCTGCACCGCCGAGACCCACTGCAGTATGTTGTTCCCTGCTTCGAGCTCCCTGATCCTCCTCTCCTTATCGTTACGATCTCTCAGAATCAGAACTCTCACGCTCCGGCCACCATCTGTTGTGACCTCTCCCTCGAATCGCGGTATAACATCGAACAATGCCACGCGCTGTCTCTAACAGTGTGGATGACACCCGCAGACATTGTGTCGCTTGGAGTCTTTCGGTGCCAGCGAGCGCCCAACGGAGGCAAGGATACTACAATCATGTAGATCTCTCCTTGCCGCCCATGACTACGACGTAATCAAAGGAGAGCGCAGATGTGTAGCATTGCATTCATGCAGAGTGCATACTATATGGTTACTAGAGCGCTGCTTGACCGCGGGTCGGTCAGCTATACAGAGCGCATTATACTCACTTTGAATGTCTAGCACAGACACTATCAACGCCGATGTCTTGTTAGTATACACCTACGAAGCTCTAGTAGAGTCCGGAAGCACGGCTAATAGTCACTCCAGCGACGAGAAGACGAACCTTCTCGAACAAGCGAACCACCGGAACAATGAAATGGAGGGACGTAATGGAAGGAACGGCTTGTCGCGGTATGTTAACAATGAGGGCTTCGCAATGCTACTGTGGGTAGAAGATTCGTCTCATTGCTGAAATATCACCGACCGAGTAGCACTGCAAGATCTTGTACTATTCTCCTACCCACCCATTTCTACATCTGTCAGGCCAAATTCGTTCTCCGGTACCGAGACACTGATCGTCCGACCCGGGCGGGCCTGGCTTTAGAAACGATTTGTTCCCCAGTGGATAAATGCAACAGAACCCAGCACGGGCAGCCGCTAGTCGATGCTCCAAACCTGCGAGCTTCGAGCTGCCACATGTCTCGAAGACATTGTTTCGTGTGGATTGGAAGAGCAGCGTGCCTGTTTGACGAAGCGTTCCGATCTCGATCGAAGAGTGCTGAAACGCATGTATTGAAATGCAATGCCTCTGGGGGAAGCGCAGTGATTGCTTAACCGCACTCGTTAAACCTTTTCTCCAGTTTGAGATGGCTCACATTCAATGCTTCGGGCTCTCGCAATCTTGAGTGGTTTGAGTATCTAGCATCGATTCGCGAGTTATTAAGCCTTTTTGACGTGGTGTTCGATTTCTGAAGTTCTGGAATGTTAACAGGCCTGGTTCGTTCCGTTGATCCTGCTAGAAGATTCTCCTGCGTAGGTCAGCCTTGCCGTCCATGTTCGTACTTGTATCGTACTACATTCCTATGCCGATGTTCGACAATAGCATTGCTCGCCTAGTTACGCAGCTAACAGTGTAGCATTATGATATAGATAGAGAAAGAGCTTTGCTCCTTGATAGCATTGTTTACTTTTCTTTGTTCCGTCTCGCTAGCGATAAAGGCTTTGTTCTTGCACGGAATCTGTTAATAGAAGCAGTTACCACGAAGATAGCTGTCTGAGACAGCTACACAGAAGATTCACTTTACAGACTACATTTACCCTACCGTGAAGCGACATGTAGCAGCTTGTAATTGGATCAATAGCATTATCTTGACAATGACATACTCTACGAGTGAGAAAGTCCTTGTCCTCGAGCAAAAGAGGGGGAGAAAAGCATTGTTCTTATTAATAGCATTGATCCAAACAAAGCCTACGTTACTTTCAAAGCATTCACACAATGAAGTTCACTTGACGAACAACACATTGTGTTGTAGAATTCACTACGCACACACGTTTCTGTTAAAAGACACACTTTCCCCTTCAAATCTAGGAGAAGCAAATTCGAGCATCCACACATACTACACCACCTTCTACCTACTTCGCTCAAGACAAGACAAAAGAGACGAGCGAAAATACACATAACAGAAGACAGGGCCGAGACTTCGAAAGAAAGCACTACTCAAACCACGCTGCCGACCCCGATAGCAACAACAACGATTAGCAACATGGGGTCCATTCCAAGCTCTACTAGCTCTCACAGTACCAGCTCCCAGTCGCAGGAAACCCCTCCCACCAATGCTACCACTGACACCGCCATTCAGAGCTTGACTTCTTCCACTTCAGTAGGGCGCAAAGTCTCTGTTGCCTACTCACCCGAGACCAACCCACCCCGCTCTCCTAAGAACATTACCGCACGACGCATCTCCGAGAACTTTCAGCCCACTTCTGATTTCCTCAATCACGGAGAAAGCGTCGAGCTCCCAGCGACTACCAATCCGTTCTCGCATTTCCCCGAGGTTGAGCATGGTGGATTTCCACAAGCTTCTAATCCGTTTCCGCGTCTCCCTGACATCGACTCGGTTGGAAAGGAGATTGTGAAGGGTGAGGCCGGTGCTGAGGTTGGTCGTGATGGAGCAGGAGAAGAGCAGGAAGGACACGTCATTCCAGCTCGGCGTGTTCGGGCAGCGGACATTGCGGCAGCTTATCGTCGAGCAGGAGAAGAGGGACGAAGCCAGGCCGTTTGGGTGACGTTCTTTGCACGCCAGACAGGCGTCTCCCTTACGCAGGCACTACGGATTCTGGACGAGGTTTGTGAAGGGGGTGTTGTTCTTGAAGCGCCTACTCATCGTCGTTAGGAAAGAGCTCCACGCCTGACTCATGTGGAATGAAGAGATTTTCCTGCGCGAGAGGGATCTCCCGCTCGGAGGGAGGATCGAAAACGGTGCCATGTTGACATAATGGCCGCGGATACTGTCAAGGCGGTTGAACACGGGTTTGGCGTTTGTGGTTGCATAGAACAGTGTGGAAGCGGGAGTAATCGGAGGAACTAATAGTTGGGAGGTGCATTGCTTGCTCGTAGGCTTGGTTTCCTTTAGTTGGATGGAACTATTACGGCAGGCGCATAGTACGGTTTTCGAAATCGGGGTTCTGAATGTTAAACGCTTTCCGGGTATGACCATATCCTGAATGCATAACACGCGGATAAGTTAGGTTTATAACAGAAACTGAAATGTTAGTATAGCTCCGAGAACTTCTATTAAAGTCTTCCCTGTCTGTTAAGATGTAGTAACATGAATGATTCATTTGCATTCGAGTTGTGTACAGCTTCGCGAGTCCGATCTACCTACTTGTTAGACCTGGGTTCTCCTCTCCCGGAAGTTATATTATCAATTGCCGGAGGCAGGCTCGATACCTATCACGTTGCTAAAGCTATGTAGGATCTCACATAACGAGTAAAGTTAACGTATAGATTCCTCTCGGTTATGTGAGGAATGGAACGTCTCCTATTCTCTATAGCTAGGATTCCACTACACCGAGGCAAAGTAGAAGCCCGATGCAGGTCGCCTTCGCAGTAAATTCGGTCCACGTAACTATCGTGGCCTCGTTAGCCGTAGTCTCTACGAATTTGAAGGCGAAAAGGAATTTCCAAGGAGTGCTTATCACGATGTTGTGGAGTAGCTAAGACAGGAGGCGCGCTCGAGCGGGATAATCGAAAGACACAGCGTTTGACATGTTTATGCAGCGGCGTAACGTCGTCTCCAGAGCTTTCGAGATCCATATCGCTTTGTATAAGCGAAAAATCTTGGCACTAAGCGCTTAAGAACGATCAACTTCGCCCTAGCCACTTGGCGATCTATGCTCTGCTCGACGATCAAGGCTGTCGATAGCGTGTGATGTAATGTGATCGATGGAGTGTGGGTAGCTTCCGTTGCGGGGCTTGGCGGCGTGTCTATGTTTCGTCTGCAAAGATCTATGGTTTTCTTTGGATTCAAGACAGATTCAGTTTCGTGGTAAAACCTGTCGTACCACGAAACGAAATGTTTCGGCGGAGTCGATCGCTCCGCATCTGACACCTGTTGTGAGATAGTTTGCCAGTCGTAATCTGCATCCTTTGGAGGAGCCGCACGTGTTTGACGAACAGGATACCATCCCTTTGATGCGGTTGTATGCCTTCAGTGATCCGTTGGAACTGGATTCCCGTACTTACCCATCATTCGAGAAGATTTCTAAAGCGTCGAGGAATCCTAAACGTACCAAAAGCGGCAGGTGAACTCCAATTCGTCTTTTGTCCATTTCAGACAACAACAAGTCGAACGACTCATGAAAAACGAGACTGGCTGGCGTTTCTCCCTGCAAAGGCCGTATAGGAGCCAGACAAATGTTGGAACTCAACCTCAATCGTCAGCTCTTCGGAGCACAGTCCAGACAGCCGCTTCAAACTTATCCCACGAGAGCCTTAGCGACAAGATAGCGGAGAGTGCAAGGTCAACGATAGGAGATGACACTACCTGGATCGAGGAGAGGAACGGCTTATACTTCCAGAAGAGCGGGGGTCCGGCGCTAGAATACGTCCTAATGTAATGATGTGAGCAACGTGCTCGGAGAGGAAATCTCCGCTGATCGGCTGTAATAGGCCCAGGCAAATTTTGAGACCAAGGTTCCAGACATGAGACATTGATCGGGAAAGATTTCCTGATTATGCGATTTCTTTATTGTGCGATTTCTTTTCCCTCAGATGTAAGAGCAACCCCAGTACTCAAAGCATCGTGGAGCATGGGTTGCGAGCCGAGGTTGTCTCGGCGAGCACAAAACGATAATTTTTGAAAGCACTCATTGCTCACGTATTTGGCAAGGCCAGCGGATGCGCAAGAAGCTTGTCCCCCTCTGTAAGAAAAATCCGTCGTCGTCTGGAAGTCGATAAGGTGCACGGTGACCGATTATTTGGATGCAGCAATCTTCGCCGCTGTATGCTTGCTGGAATTCTTCTCTCGTCCAAACAACGCACTGCGGGGCACTTGATCATGCGCCGAGATATTCCTCTTGACACTCCACTTCAACGGTCCGACTCTGCGATGGTATTGCGAGGGAAGTCGACTCGGAAATCCGGAATTGAAGCCATGTGGACGTTTCAGATGATGGGAATTAGTGAAGAAGTCGATTGTAAGCAGCAAGCACCACCCTGTCTCTGGTTTCCACAAAGTCGAGTTTGGTACTGGAGAGTAGGTTGGCGAACCACGCCATGCTTCGATGCCAGTGGAATCTAAGCAATGGCGAGAGAAGCTTGAATCAAGATCCAAGCTACCTCGTACCAAGGTCGCTTTGCAACAAGCGCGACCGCCTGATACAGAACATGTCAGCAAAACTGGGAAGTCGGGCCGCTGGACGAAGAGCGCAGTCGGCGTGAGATCATGCGCTGCTGGCCTGTACCAACTTCGACATGGTTCGTACGAAAGCTCTTGGCCGAGGACCCCCCATGATAGCGTCGAGCGCTAGGGAGCAGACGCCCACGGTCGCACGCATCTGCTGAATGAGTCCGCATGTCGTTCATATCGGTGCCCCAGTCCAGCCTTGCCCGAGTTGCCAACATCTTCTCGGAGAACAAGACGAGGTAGCTCACAACCTCCTGCCCACTACCAGCGACGCTCTTTTTGCACTCATACTTGTCCTACACGGCATGTATCGCTTGATCTTGAGATTTCTCCAAATGCTAACGCTTGACCCGCCGCTTGAATATCCGCCAGCTGCTTTCCTTTGTCCTGTCCATTGTCCTGTCCATTGTCCAGTCCATTGTCCAGTGCATTGTCCTGTCCATTGTCCAGTGCATTGTCCAGTCCTTTTTCCAGTGCTTGATCCAGTGCTTTGTCCAATCCTCTGTCTAGCTCTTTGTCTAGACCTTTGTCCTGTCCTTTGTTCTTTCTCCTCTATTCTTTCTGAACTCCGCGGTCTTCCGCACCCCGTGCATGCCCTGCATCTCTCATTTTGTTTTATGATTATCGTTCCGCCTCTCTTCTAAGTACGCATATTAGGCCTTCGTGGGTGGTATGAAGAGGGGTTGCAGTGGATCGGGCGTCGGGTCAGTCGGCCCTCGTGAAAAGGCATTGTCTTGGCTGGAGTGCTTTGCGCGAAGTGTTTCGATTGAAATGTTAATGAGAACCCGAACTTTGATGTTGCCAAAATCCACGACTGGTGCAGGACTTTAAAGAAAGCCATCGCGGATGTTTGCATTCTCAATCCATGAAGCTCGGTCTGGCTAACGTTGTCGCGCTTGTCTCCGAATATGTGGGGTCAAGCCATCGTACGTGGGTTGAGTTGACAAGTCCCACTGAATTCGGCGTCTCTATAAGAGAAGCGGTATCGCTACCGAGAGCGTCAATCGGCTCAGCAGCGAGCAGGCAGCGTCGAGTGGCCATCCCGCGGTCGCAGTAGCGGGCAGAGCTTTTGAATGACTACATCTAACCAGCCAGGTCTGCTTGAGGTCGACACTGCAGTCCTCACCAATATAATGTAATGAAGCATCTGGCTCGTGTGTCGTCCCGCCTGCCCCTTGTTCTGATGCTTTATCCAACCCTTTGTCTAGAATCAAGCCCGCGCGACTAAGAATGCCTTTGTTTCCGAAGTCGCTCCGCGTGGCTTTCGTCATGAACTTTCGCTTTCCGTCGCTGTCATCCAGAACCGAATCAAGTCAATCGACTTTGCTGCTCGAATGCCGGCCTTTCTGAGTGTATTGAAATGCGTCGTGATCGTCGTATGGTGTGATTTTTGCAGAAGGTATGGGGAGCGACGCAGAAGATTGCGATTGCGACGACTGATCGGCGACTGATCGGCGACTGCAGCCTGTCGGCAACATGGCGCAATCAAATATTAGCGGTATGCCCACAAACATTTGATGGCCCAGAAGCCCAGCGTCTGGGATCTCCGGAGCTTCTTTACTGGTCTTCGTGGTCTGTTCAGTTGTCCGTTAGTAGCACTGATGTCCTGACCACAATCGCTAAGCGAGTTCAAATGACTCGAATCAAGATGCAATCAAGCGAATCTTGCAAGGAAGTGCCTTCTCGCGGGTGGATAACGGCTGTGAGTAGTTTTTGATCGATAGCTAATAACAAAGTAAGCCACCCCGCACCGCCACCTACCCGACAGACTCGGGAGTCGGGCCTCAGTCTCCCGGGACCAGCACAGGATTGCTTTGGAAAACTCAGCACCGGGAAGGCAAAAAGCTCATTTGCGCTCACTTTCACCATCGAATATAGCCGTCGCGAAGTGTTCTGTAGATTGCGACGTCAACGAAGGAGCCTGGTCCTTGGAGGTGCTTTAGTCAAGGCTCCGAGCTTGCAGCGAGCAGTGATGCGAGGTAGGGAGGCATGCTTGGCTCTTGCCTCGCGGAGAGCGCTCTGCGGCCCATTGTTTGCATCTAATCTATTGTTAGAGGATACGAGATGCACGTAGCGAGATTACGGCAGACTGTTAGGCTGATTTTGTTACTTGGCTGTCAGTAACAACAAAGCGTAAGCTTGTCGACGTCAGACCCCTCGCAGCTGTCGTACATACCACCATCGATTTTGAACCCTCGTCCGATCGAAGGCTGCGACTGTGATCTACGGCCGACAAGGGAGACCATCTAGAGCCCAGGCTCCGATTCTTCTCGACAGAGATGTCTTGCTCTTTCTTCCGCGCTTTCAACTCGGCCAAGTGTCTACATTCCTCAGCTGGACCCTGCCGATGTCTTTCTCGGTGGAGAAAACTTTCCCCTGTCTACTTTGTATCGCCCTGAACATGTGATTCGTGGTCGCAACCAGAATGGCTGACAGCAGTGGCTGATGTTGAAAGCGAAAGCGTAAGCTAGGGTTACTCAGCTCAGCTGTCCCCATGCTCTTGAATGGCCCCTTCTTCCACAGCACAGCGACACTATCTCTTTTCTCTGTATATTCTTTCATGCATCGGCGAGTCGCGCCGAGATGTCGCAGAGTTGGCCAATGGTATTTGATGGATTGGCCGGAAGAGTAATTGTCCGCGGTAGCTGTCGCTGGGCTGGGATCAGGAATAAGAGGCCTTTGACCTGGACCCTGGTTCTCTCCGGCTTTCATGTACCCTCCAAAGCCTTGTATGACCTCTGCTGTTCTCCGCTTTCCTCTGCTGCTCTTTCTTCTACTCACAGCCGGCTATGCGACATCTTCACGCGGTCTTTCCGTCGCCGAAGGCGCAGCCCAGCCGGTTGAGATAGGTGTGGGCGTAGCAGTGGCAGCGAAGTCGGGTTGTGTTCCTCACAGGTTGCTTCATCTTCTTCTGGTGTTCCCCATATTCGTTAGCAATGTGCATCTCTGCTTTGGCGGTCGGTCCTCCGTGGTGGGAGACAATGGTCGACGGTCACGGTTTGCAGATGTACCAATGCAAGTGAACGTCGTCCGGCGCTCGTCTCGTCTTGTTTGGGTTCATCGGCGGAATGCAGCACAGCCCGGGATCGCTGACGGAATGAGAATTAGCGCATAATGTATGTGTCGGCTGACAGTGTTAGCGCGTGATTATAGAAGTCGAAGCGGCAAAAGGGTTCAGGCAGATTGTGGAGGTGAAGTGGAAGTGAGGTCTGAATAGGAACGTTGGCGGCGGAGCGGACCGCTAGCAGCAGAACACCTGCCGCAGCTTCTCCACCTACCGTCAACACTGTTTGCCCTCGCATCTTCGGCACCAACCTCATCGGTAATTCTTCTACTTGCTCGCACAGCTTGTATCCTCTACCTGCCCCTCTTCATTCCTTGTCACTTTGGACTCGCTGTCCTCGCAGCCATCGCCCATCGGGAACGATCCAGAAGAAGACCCCACGCGGCATGAAGCTCGACGGGGAAGAGGCTCGCGATACAAGCACCGACTTCCAGGCGAAATCGATCTATCATTAAGCGAGTCGAAAGAAGACCGCACGGAGATCGGGGAGGAGAACAATCACGACACGAGCACCAACTTTCCAGCGACATTGATCGAGGACAGCTGGCCAGTGACCACAATCCACTGTCAAGGCTACACATGCGACAAGCACACCTGAATTGAAGAATTCTGGAACTCCCTGCTCCTCACTGTGAGCGTCTGTCATGAATGACAAAGAGGAAGAGAAGCGCACAAGATCTGATCAGACGAGAGGTAGGATAATGGCACCGCTTCAAGCAGTCAGGCTGTCAGGCTGTCAGTGACGGCTGGATCACTGCAGCGACTGCACTCGGTCGTTCGGACGAGCCCAGAATAGATGGATATTCGCGTATGCAAGAACCTGAGCAACACGAGCCACGGAGCTCAAAGACACTCGATGGCATTTACAGAAGTCGAGCCGCTGGGCGAGCATGGCGAAACTCGGCGCACGCGAGAGACGACACATTATTCGTGCCCGAGCAGCATTGCCGTGCGCGTATCGAGGCTCTTGGAGGATTTCGGCGCCGCGGGGACGAGCTCAGGAAAGCTAACTCAAGGTCGGGGAGACACAAGAAGGAAGCGATGCGAAGGAGACGATACGAAGGCAAACGATATCGTAGTTGCTGGACTTGGTACGTCCATGTGAATACAGAAGCTCTTCAGGATGACTATGAAGAGGACCGAGGCTTCCAGTGCATTGCTGACCTGATTGGTCTCTTGCTGATGGCTTTATGTCTCCTCGGGTAGCAGTGCCGGTTGACACAAGAACACCAGAGTGCTGCAGAGATCGAGATTCTGTCTGCGAAGATCAAGGTAGAGATCCGAACAAGTCAATCTGCAGTACAAGGGCGAATACCGCGCGAAAGCAGCGGGATGTAGCTATTCCGGCTCGACAAGCCACTGCACGAGTGCTATCGCCGGTACCGACCTTGATAAAGTCGGCCTAGATCCGACATCCACAAGCAACTCCTCAACGCTGGACAGGTCTGGTAACAGTGCCGCTAAAGATGGAGATGGGGACCGGAAAGCCATGATTAGCAGACCGCCCGCGTGAGCCGATACGCTCCGAAAGCTGTGGAGACGGTGTTGGAAAAGCTCGGTGGAATAAGTACATTCGGGGGGATCGAGAGACCTTCCACGCCGGAGAGGCAGAGCTCCATAAACTTCACAGCGTCTACGAGAGCAAAAGCGAAGGCGCCCTTGAATCCTTGCTCAAACCCTGCTGAGAGACGACAGTTCAGCTCTCTCTGACTTGAGAACAAGTGTAGTGGTCACCAGTACCACCTCCTTGGCTTAGAAGCGTATCAAATTCGAGGTGCAAAGCTCCTCTGTCCTCCGAAAAGGGCCGACAAAGCTCTTATGACACCATCGAAACCCCCTTTGGACAGATCTCTGTTTCACCAGAGGTGAGCCGATTCTGATCTTGCTGGGCTTGGCGCTCTCTCCGCCTTTGCCAAGCGAGGGTGCAAAGAGGTCCGGATGTAGTGCAGGGCGGCGAGGAAGCATTCGCGAAAGAGTATGGTTTGTGCTTGCTAACTCTTCGGCACTCCACGGTATTCTACGCAATACACCTGAGACATATGGTAACCGGAGAGGACCTCCCTCTGGAAGGAACGGCGTGGCGTTGTTGGTTCCTTAGATCTCCATTTAGGGCGAGCGACAGCCTAAAATTTTTCGGTCACCAAGGAATACGACACCGGCAAGCACGCATTACCAATATGGAGGCTTGGGAGAGCAGTAATAAGGAAGCAGGCCATACGCTGGAGCAGGAGGTGGGTGGTACAGGAAAGGAGGAGAGCCTTCACTCCTACCGAGCGTTTACAAGATGGACTTCCCAAAGCCATCTGCACAAGTGCCTTCCGAAACCTGGATGTATGGCCGCGTGGTCCACAAGAGAGCCAGCGTGGTCCGGGAGAGGGCCGAGGGAAAGAAACCAGAGAAATGGACAAGCGAGGGTGGCCAGCGAACCCTTACTTCTAAGCGGTGGCGATCCTCCAGCGACCTTGGGATGCTCACGTCACTGCACTTCTGCTTTTGCTGCTCGACGGCCACTGCGACGCTCGTCGGCACAGTCATCGCTGTCCAGGAGTGCTAGCTCGAGAGGAAATCACCACTTGCACGATCGACGAGGAGACCGAGCCAGAGAAGATGGCAAGACTAGACAATCAGGTCACTTTGCGGAGCCTCAACACTCTGTGCTGCAGGGGCACTCTTCGGCGATCTCCAGCATGTCATACCCCTGCTTTAGAGTACTGGCTCTCCCAGCCATGTAACGCTTTGATGTGGTCGCCAGCACCACCTCCGGGGCTTTGAAGAATAACACATTCGAAATGCAGTAGCTCAGTTATGGGGTTCTTGGCCTTGGCGGAATTCTCTGACCGAGGTGAAGCATCCGATCTCTCCTACTCCGCAAGCTCGACCTTACCTCCAAGCTCGGTTGGAAGGTTCACTTTACCCTCGTGTGCATTCGACGGATTGACAAACTCTGTGATGCTGGGCCAACATGCATCAGATCCGCTTTCCGCTTGCTTACGCCTGACGTTGCGTCTGTTCAGGCACGCCCGTTGTGCTCGATCATCGGGAGGCGGAGGCGCGGGAAAGCAGCAACTGTCCAAGCTCCTGCGATACGATACTGACGCTCACTGGACCTCTCTGCGTTCGTCATGGCACCAAGCCTTCACCTCGCTAGAGCCTAACACCGTACGTACTCAGACAGCATCGCTTTGATGGCCGACACAGGTGTCCGATATTCAAATGAGCTGGCGCAAGGTGGGCTTATAGGCGATGATGTTGCTTCTACGACACTCGGTCGCTGCAGCCCTGTGAACGAGCAAGCTTAAAAGTTCGGGAGCCAGGCCACGAAGCGCATGCATATCATGTCGGGAACGAATCCGTTGGTCGTTTTTGGAATCGCTTTGACGATACCACGGGAATCCACAACGAACTCTTACACCAGCATGTCTGTTCCGTCCCGCCAACCTCTCTTTGATCTCGGTCTTCGGTATTCTGGTCGGAGTGCTGCGGTCAAAGCCAGCTCACATCTTCCACCGTCTCCTTTCGTTATCAATCCGGTATCACGAGTCAGAACTCTTCAGCAGCCCGTATAGAGGCCACGGTCTTCGACAGCCGCGGAGAAAAGTATCATTCAAGCTGCGACGGCGATAGAGAATCGTACTCGATAATTTACTCGATACCAGGCTTCTGTGATGTTGTGAATGATTATGATGGAACGAATGATTCAAGGGAAACATTTCACACACTTTCTAACGTGAACAAACCGGGGGGATCGACGCACGCAAGTGAGCAAGCAGGGCTATGTCGGAGGAGCGGTACTCTCACATCAACACGATCAATGAGGCTTCGTTCCTACTGTCCGACGAAAGATCTCTACCAGGTTGAGGCTAATGGGCGTTATAACAATTCTTAAGTCTACTCTTCCAGAAAACGCACACAGCAATGGAAAGACTGGCAATGATTGACGTCTTGGACTGTCGCGGGGACCCGAGTAGCGATAACACTGTACGCAGGTACAGCTATCCTGGTCCTTTGTTAGAAGTGAGGGGATCACCTCCACTGGACCGAACTAGTCGCAGCTTGCTACCTGAATGTTGTACACAAGCTTGGCGCAGCTTAATATTGTTGAAGTGACAGGTCTCGGCCTGGTCGTGATCTTCCTCATTTTGTAGGCGTCCGAAGGGCCGCTCCATTCTCCAAAGCTTATTAACATAGCATAACGCAGACTACCCAGCCTTAAGAGAGAACGAAACACTGTACAGCGTCGGAGGATGAATGGCCATTATGAACGGCCGGGAGAAAGCCAGGCAGATACCACTTCCACGAGGCTCACGACTCCCTTTTCCCTTCCTTGGCCGCCTGTATCGAAAGAGTCGACTCTGTGCTGTGCCTTACCTCTACCTTACGCTCCCTGTGGCTTGCAATGCTCTCGGCCCCTCACTGTCGCGAAGCCAAGATGCAGATTGAAATCGAACCAAAAGGGTCTTACATCGTAGCTCCGGATTTTGATTTCGTGAAGCTTCAGCTGAGCCGGGTCGATCGCTACCGGATGTTCTACAGCCTAACTTTGTGGAAAGAGATCGCCTCGCAAAGGCTGGCCTCCTTTCTCACGGTCTCAAAAGAGGAAAACTTACCAGGCCTGATGCCGAGCTTTTCCGGCTACCCGTCGAGTGGTAACGCAGCAACGAAAGAATGTTGAATCCCCGAGAGAAAAGGCTGTCGTCTTGCCACCTCCGGGAAAGAACATACCGGCTCTTCCGCCTGGCTAGTAATGTTTGTGCGGGACATCTCGTTAGGAAGTCCCCACATCGATAATAAATTAATAATCTTCTTCCCCGTGGATAACCTTGCACCTTGTCTGTAACCTCGCTCTCCGTAGACCAGTTCACGCTGCTTCTCTCGAATCAATCAAGATTCCATCCGGTTCTACAGCGCAATTGTTTAGAGATAACAAGCTATTTGTCATCCTGTAGCCTGGCCTCGCGTTATGCGTTCCGTGGATATTCGCTCGTGTACCCAGGATGGAGCACCCACAGGAAGCCGATCACTGGAACTACATCGTTTATTCGCTTCCCAGGCCAGTGGACAGTTGAGTCGCAAAGATACAGATTGCCTACGACATTTTCCGGTCGGATGTACAAGACATGGACACCTAATAACTAAAGTTCGGTACACCCGCTGTTGCAAACACCGGGCTCTGGAACTTCTTTTATGCCCACTAACGCATGCTACAAGGCCCTGTGCTCGGTAAGGAAACGCAGTAGATCGGACCGCCACCTGAAAGGGCATCTTGGATGTGTCGCAGGACAGACAGAGCGTCGAGAGAGGTGATACGATACTCAAAAGCGCATCGAAAACATCTTGACGGAGCAGAGGAATTTGCACACATGGGAAATCCGCGGAAGATCTTTTCAACTGTCGGGACCCAGAATTTGCGACTGTGTCCGATCATACAGAACATATCAACAGACGTCCTTCGCCGTAAGGATGCTGTTGAACATGAAGCGCAGTTGGCTAGCGAGTGCATTGAGGGCCCCCCTATCATTGCTCTGAACCCCAGAGCACATGGTAAGGCCGACCAAACTCATGCTGGAGCATATCTACTCTTCGAACGGACAGGTCAGCCAGAAGACACAGACGTGTCCAACGGACCTCGATCGATGTCTGTCTTTCGCGATCGTGGCACCTGGCCTGGCCTTTTCGGAGCCTATGTCGACATTCTCAGCGACACACGGTTTGTTGCCTCTGGCGCATCGAGAAATAAAATCCCGCCGTGGAAGTATCTAACGAGAGCATTGACCGGCCGCAGAAGCAAGGTAGCGGTCAGTGCTTACCAGACCATAAAGTAAGAATGGTGCTCTTGGAATCCGATAACGTCTCCCTTACAGCGCCTCGCGTGAGGGTTATATATACACCACTTACCCTGTCTCTTGTATTATGAATGGCGGCATGGTGTGGGATGGTTGACATGCTGGCAACATGTATAACAGCGTCAAATAGGGCTATGGGCTCCCTTGTCCCGCCCCATCTGGCCAGCTCTTATGTTAATAGAACTTTTCCAGAGGCGTTTGATCCGAATAACAACCGCATTCTCAACAAGGATCGAGTCAACGCTGGCGAGATTCGTGGAGTAAGATGCCTGTGCGCCCCTTCCGAGTGAGGACTACGAGGCTGCCAATCGGGTCGACACACGTGCAGGACTCACGGTTCTCGATGCACTGACATGTCCGCACGGTATACGACAGTTGTAACTAATGGATATCCAGGTACATGGAAGTCAGAATTGTGACACTACGCCATGGGCCATGGAACGATTCGAGGCCTAATAAGGGCCTGGAATTATCTCCAGAGGCACATCGCCGCATTCTGGCTGCTACCCGAAGATATTAAGTGGCTCCAACCATTTTAGTAACCACGAGCATCGCAAATATTCCTTCTGTCCCTCCGAAGCTTGGAAGGACAAAGTTGCGATACACAATGCTGTTCCAAACGAAGGATGATCGGTTCCGAATTGTTGCCGTTGCACTTCGCTCGGCGTACACATCGCTGAGGGGGATCAGGACGCCAACTACAGATCCTCGCGCATCTCGTCTACGCCTCATTGCTAGTCCCGCTCCCTTTTCCCTGGATTGTAGCCAGTCACCCCTTCACGGCAGTACTGTCCGCTATGCTCGCGAGTACGAAAAGCACGCCGCCCGTCCGGGCTCAAAGAAGGTTTCGAATCCGCAGTATCAATTAACACGCAGACTGCATGTGCCTTGTCTTCTCTTGGATAGGTAGTCCTGGCAGATAACACGATTCGAATACGAGAGGGCGATCTAGGCAAGATTATCATTGCCTAAACGTCTTTCAATCCTCGGATCTCTACTATGAAACGTAGTAGCTATCAGCTCCATCAATCCCTTCCACAGCGGTAATGTTATAACATGCTATAATCCTAGCGTTATCTGCCATGCCGCCACCTTCGGGTCCGCCACTCTCGGTAGTGAATCGTTTGACGCAAGAGAAGTTGCACGCCGCAGAAGACAAGGATACCTGCCGTTGACATCGACATTCTCGCTACTACAGCTTCGATAGCTGCCATCGAAACAGTAAGGCGAGAGTAGAGGCAAAGCACATACTATCGAAGCAGCTACCTCGTGCTCCAACGATCACTTTGTCGAGTAAGGAACATGCGATCCAACGTCTACTTTAGTACGAGCTCAAGAGGAAGCTGTAGAAAAGTGACAAGCGTTTCGAATAATTCAGCTTCACTCAAAACTTTCCATTCTAGCAAATCAAATCTGTGCCGTTCTTATCATCGCATATCACCAGCCTCTGCTTCGCTACTTCTAACACGACGATTTAAGCATTCTATATGCAATCTGGAAGGTCTGCCCTGCAACGCACAGTCGTTAGCAAGTTGAAAGTCGGGCGTAGGGCTGCTGCAAGATCCGTTAAAAAGGGCACGGCATTGTCGCCAGCCGAAGGTGGAGTCGTCTACCGAGAGCGACACACCTGCGGCCGGAGCCTTTAGAACATTGTTCACAGGGTGTGGCCTGCGGCATCAAGTCCATCATTTCGAGCAGCAGCTCGCCACGAGCGTGACTATGTTGCCAATTAACGACAGAGCCGCTGGCATGCAGCCACGATATTCGAAGCCTTCGACCCTTACTAAGCCTTATCAAGAGACGCACAAACAGATCCTCGCATGCTATCCAGAGATTCGCAAAGCCACGGCCCTTTCCGTATGCCCTACGAACCCGCTCTTGGCCCTGCGCTATGCACTTCCGAACGCGAAACGGAACATGAGCTACGCAATCTCGACATTGAGATCCGCGTCTTTCGAAGAGAAGGGTATCGATTGAAGCGGCCAGATGAATAGAAGACGTCGGACCAAATGCAAGCTAGTCGAAAGAGAATAATCCATCCAAACGCGGCACCGAAGCGCAGAAAGAACGGAATTGAGGCAGCAGCCGTAGAGAGAAGCGAGAGACAACAAGACAAGAACTGAGGGAAAAGAAGAAGAGTCGAAGCCTTAATAAGCAGATAAAGTCATGAAACATCGGCGAGATGCGGTCTCAGAAATCCAGATCGCGTCCAAGTCTAGGCATATGCGATCCTCGCCTCCACGTACGACTTGCCGTTGCCTCGCAATCTAATACTGCCGATGCTAGTCGGTGGCCCTTTCAAGACTTTGATCCTCCCGGCTTCAGTCTGCCCAGCCTTGCCCCGAATTGCTAGGGCAAATCCTCCAGCTGAACCACAAATTGGCGCTCAAGATCTGGAGGGAACCCTGCAGTGTCAATTCCTACCAATGTACTGACGGGATTGTACTGGCTCACTGCTTTCACCTCCTACGAACGCGCATCGACGAGAAGATGTCTTGATTGCCGATGCCGACGGTGCTCTGGTAGATGATGGTCTCTGTATCGTAGATGACACCAGGGCTGTTGCGGAAACGATTCGTCGGTCCAAATCGCAATGCTTGGTCTGCGGGTTTCCATGGAGGATGTAAATTGGTCCTCCGACCGCCGGGAAGTCTTCAATGCGGAATAAGACTGGTCTCAATTCTCCAGCACGGCATCCTCCATTAGCTCGACCTTGTCTTGGCTTGGCCCAGAACATTGGCTGTGGGCCCAGTCAGTACTCAGACTGCAAGACGAAGAACAACGTGCTGAGCGCTTTCAAGCTCTCCTTTTGTCCCGTGTTGACAACTGATAGGCGATCGGAGGTCTATAAGATCGCGCTGTCCAAGCGCAAGCATGCATCGGCCAAAACATCGTCACCAATTCCGATGAGGAAGCCTGTATCTGCGGCGGCCTGGGATACGACACGAATTTTTCTCTTGCCAGAGCTCATCTACCGGAAGCTGTTGCCCGGATAGCAATGCTTGGTCGGGAGATGCCGTCAACGTGCTAGTTGTTTCAGGTTTTCGGGCACGATCGGCAAGCTTCCTTTCTTTCCCAGAAAGATTTTTGTTCAGCTGCGGCTTCGACGCGCATCGCGGGCGCTGTCGAACGGTAGGCAAACGCCGCGCAATCTCGCTGGGTGTGTCGGAGGGGAACGATGAAGTCGGTTCGAGCGAGGAAGTCCCTGGACTGTGGTTGCCAATATGCTGCAGAATAGGGCTCGGGAGGAGATTCTGGACGTATTGCATGTGGCCGCTCGCTCCATGACGTTTTCAAATCGGAGAGTCAAATTCTTGCTGGCCGTGACCGGGGACGATCGGGATGGTGATTCTTGCAGCGCCTGCGGACGATTGGGAGCAATGGAGTTGTTTGTGGGAGCGTGGAAGTGCTCTTCCTCAATGAGTGGCACTGTTCGACGGGCTTGACACTCACACGGTGGTCAGATATAGTCCTCATCGCCGCATGGGAGCCGAAGTAGGATTGAGCGGATTCACACTGTGGAGAGAATGTCGGAAGTGTACTACCCACATGGCAGGGCTTTCTCTTTCGTGCCAGAAACTGATTTCCGTAATTCCGCTCTTCAAGCTCCCCACCTGTACTGTCCAGCACCGAGCACGCCTCCTCATCGCTTCCTCCCGGATTCCCACGTGCCTCCCGTGAACTCTTTATTGAGATATCGCTGAACTCAAGCAGATGGTGCACTTGTCAGCCTCCGTCTTTTCGTATCTTGCCGACCATTCTTCTCCACTCGCTGACGAGTCGTATTTCGGTCGAGGATGTGCGGCGCCTTGCAGCTTGCGGTGGGTCGGAGCGAGCTGGGGGGATCAGGCAGGACAAGATGGTCGTTTCAGCTTTGCCTCCGCTTCGAACAAATACAATCGGCGAAGACGAGACCGGATGCTTGGGGATCGTATCACGAGGGGACGACGTGAGACGGGGAGGGAGCCAAAGGACGATGCTGCGGTCGGTTTGCTGTCTTTGGTGAACGATTTCCAAGAACCGATGGCGAGAGCCGATCCAGTGGCGTCGGTTTGTCTGCTGTCACATGTTATTTTCCATGGAGGAGAAATTCTCGACGACAACTTCTTGGAGATCGGATCAAAGGGAGATGTTGGCATGGAGATACGAGCGAGGTTTCTGACTATTGTCAATCCATCCTTAAATGCCCGCTGAGGCAGATACGTCTCTTCATTCCCGCTGGTTCAGCATACAGATTGGATCGATCCTTGTCATTGTCGCCAAGTTGCGCAAGCTGTCAATCTCGTTGGTCTTCTGATCTGGTGTGCAAGCTCCCCAGCTCAGACTGCGGTCGCTTGCGTGCATCCTGCCGAGCGAGCAAGGACTGATGCTCCTCATGATACTGCCGTTCTCGCCTCTCAATGCGTTGCTGTCACGTCCTGCACATTTCGTATCCGCCCTCGCAAGTATCGCTCATGTCCACCCTCCGCTAGTACCGAGCGGCATCTTCCTCACGCTCGGAGCCGATGTTCGTACGAGGCAGAGATCGCGGGATCAGCTGTCTTCTCGCGGCAGATTACTGGACGGCCTTCGACCTAGGCCTCGTTGTTCATCCCCGAGCAGGCGTGACAGTGCCGCTCCTGTCCAAAGCGTTCCAGTTGTACTGGAGCCACCCTCCTCGTTCGTGAAAATGAGCACGGCCTTGTTGCCACCCTGGTTTCGAAGTTGCTCGTGGCTTCGTTCACGACGTGGCCTGTTGCGCCTCGATCTTGCTCCTGGAAGTGATTATGGCGATGGTGCCCCGACGACTCCTCCCACTGGCCCATCGGGTTTGAGATGATAACGATGATGGCTGAGGTGACCAGCAGTCGTCCGTGTGCTACTTTGGTAGGGTGAGCAAAGTCTGCGTGATAGATGCATTATGCATGTATGGGCGAATCGCAACGTGATGCGTGAGGCAGTGGACAGGAAGCAGGGATCCAGCTCGCACTTGGACTCGGCGTTCTCGCATTCGTACTCGCACTCGGAAGCGTTCAGAAGAGAACCGACGTGAGTGGCCCGCAGAATGCTGGTATGAAAGGCACGCAGGGCTGTGACACACGACGGCAGTGTGCGCATGTGTTATTGATGCCGGTAGTACTGTGGTGTGATGTTGGTGTGGAAGGGCAAGTGCGCTCGATGTGTGATGGATGCGAGTGCAAGCTGGACGGAGAGAGAGAGAGAAAGCAAGCGCGGCTCGGCGCAGCAAATCCCCGCAAAGCTGGGCGCGAGTGGGTCACTTTTTGAGCTTTCTGATTGGCTGCGGGAAGCCCGCCGATCCCCCTTCACCTCCACGGCGCTCCACCGATCCGACCAACACGGAAGAAAGACGAGCATCGTGGCGGAAAGCCGCTACCTTTGTTCTCGGATGCAACCCCCAGACGCATTCGCTATGAACAAAGGAAAGCCGCTGTGCGCAGCATAATGCCAGCGTTCACACCGCTCGGGTTCTCAATCTCGCACCGACCAGCCGAACTGCCCGGTCCTGCCACGTGCGAGTGCCAGCTGTCCGCAACTCCGGACGAAGGCAACACAAGAAGACAATATCCTCCTCCACGGTATCATCCTCCCGCTCTCTCTCCGCAAGCTATACAAGACCTGAATGACATTCTCATGAACACGTCTCGGTGCGACGACTCTGGCCATGTGATCAGGTCGAAGGCCTCGAGGCGTCACCAATCGATTGACTTTCCCGGCTTTGAAGAACTCCATACCACGCCTTTCGCCAACCGAAATGGCGCAGTCGCACAATCGATCGATGGCAGTGCGTATGCGGTTGTCGGCTTGCATGTGCGGAACATGCTGAAAGCCCGCGACGGCGTCACCGAAGGACACCACGACGGCAAGTGGCTCCCAAAATCTTCAGATCAAGACCCTGCAAAGGAACGACCAAGTACATGTCGCCAGAGTCTTCACACTCGCCATGGAAGACTCGTGTCTTGGACATCGTTGGACACTGCTAGTGAAGTCGTCGACCAGGACTTCGAAGATGGGTATCCCAGGACTTCGATCGTGATAAGACGCAGATGAGACGGACAATACTCGAGGCAGGCCTTCATGAACGCGGTGAGGTCTCCCGATGAGGTATGCTGTCGCCGCGCAAGGCTTCTGCAGCACACGATGAGAATTCGCAATCCTGATCCATACAGCCGATTGCTTGGCTGGCTTTCTTTCCCACGGCTCGCGCGTATCGCTGCAACATCCACATTCAGAGCGCAAAGCATATGAATCTGCCGGAAGAACCTGCGAGACCACCACATCGCCCCGGCTCTCGCAACGCTCAATCGCTGGCTCCAACATCTCATTTTCCCCACACATGCCGGAGCTGAGATCGGATGAGATGGGACATCCGCAGTCGGCAAATGACACCGCTTCGGACATTCAGCCTGGAGTTCACAATCCCATCCCAAGATCGCACTCGTCGACCACTGGGTTTCCGCAGGCGGCTCTAACAACAACGACGCCGACGTTCCTGATTCGGTCCCAGCAAGGGTTTCCACCAAGGTCGCTACTCTAACCGCCAAGGCAGAGTCCGTCGGCAAGGCGGAGTCCTCTGATTCGGAGGACCATCTGGCCAAGTATCACCGCCCGGCCGCCACGAAGTCGGCAGCTCCGGGAGAGTCAGAGCCCGAGCGCGAGCACGACGAGCAGAACACCCGGACCGACACCCTGCTAGCTGACGCAGCACTTCAAGGCCTCACCAACATGGGCCATGGCCCAGGAAGCGCACGCCCACTCGTCGGCTTCACCATCCCCGGCGGCCCGACTGGCAAAACGGTTGACATCTGTGTTGCGGAAGCTGGCGTCGGGCTGCTCCGACTGAGGCAATGCAAGCGGTTCGGCAGCCAAGAGACCTCGCAGGCGGCTGGCTTATCTCGTCCTGGGTGATCTCTGCTAACCCAGCTCTGACCCGAGCGAGGGCAGCGGGCTGTGCAAGCGTCGGTACTGAGAGTGTAGTGAACTCCAGGGACTGGTTGCGGGCAGCGCGGAGAAGTGCGCGGACAGCGTCTCGATTGAGTGTCTGCGTCGCGGTCGCAGCGGCAGCAGCTTCATCAAGCTATGCCAGGGCTTATTTGATCACAATGCCGGCAGAGTGTCTCTGTAGTAGATCGCAAGGGCAAGCCATTCCGGTCGAGGTATGTTTGTAGCAAGAAATCAACCAAGCATTGATATCTGCCTGCTTCAGAACTTCAGAAGCCTGTCCATCGTCGCCCCTAGAGAGAGCTGCAATAAGCTGCTCGTTCCGCGCCAGCAGGCCATGATGTTGCATGCTTTGAATCTCCCAGTATGCCGCTCCTCTCGCTCTCGACTTTCCACATCGAAGCGCTCGCGGCGTGTATTGCAATGCTCGTCATTGTGAAGTGTTCTCCGCAGCAGCACCTATAATCGGATCGGTCACCTGAAGAAAGACCCCAAGCTGCGCCTTATACAAAGAGATCGACAGATTCGACAAGGCAGCCCTTAATATAGACTCTCGAATGCCTGGCATGTAATGCTCCATCGTCCCCGATTGAAGTCCCAGACCTCGACCTTTCTAACATTGCAGTCCTCCCCAGCTTTGGACGATGGCAACATTTGCCCTTCTAGCCGATCCTTACGGCTTTGCGCCTGCTGGAGGTGGTCCATATGAGTCTCCCAATGGCAGTAGGCATATTCTCCAGTTCATCGTGCAGGTTCCATCCACGCCCCAGGCCGTCGAGCTTCCTTCTAACTTAGCGGATTGGCGACTCGCAATCTTTACACCATCCACGATGACGGCCGACAGGATCATAGGTCAGATTACAGACTTCTTGATGCAGAAGCTAGTAGAGAGGGGGTGTAATGTGTATCAGCTGCCATTTGATTTCCAAAAGAATTCAAAAGGAAAATCGGAAGAGCCGTCTATGTGTACGCTGTCCCCAAAAGTCAAATTAAACCTATACACCGAAATAGATATCCAGTCCAGATATAATCCCAAGTTCGAAATCGTAGTCGCATCGATCGTGTTGAATACCTGAGTCGGCTTCCAGAAAGGAAGTAAGAGTGATTAAATGCAGCGGTCAATCCATTGGACGAGTAGTCGCTGTTCCGTGCTTCAGCTTCTTGTCTCCGGTATCCGCCACGGGTATCCGCGTAGTAAGGTCTTCGCTGCTATCAACCGTGGAAATCTCGAGGTTAGAGTACAGGGCCAGAACAAGGTAGAATTTAGCCTCACAGGACTTTAGACGAAAGCTCCCTTCGCGGTTCCTCTGTCGGAATCGATTGGGATCACAGCAGTGCGGTGGAAGATGTGGAGCCTTTCGCAACGCCTCTCGTCATCTTGGAAAGTAGGGGAACTCAGTACTCAAGCCCGGCAGTAGGGTCAAGATAAGGCAGAGCAGACAATCTTTCTGGTACCTGGTATCGAGGTTGAACTCCTTGGGTTCATCGTCGTATCAAAGATGCTTTTGACTTGAGTAAAAGAATTCAGCACTTTCAGACGGGCATGATACTTGAAACATCAAGCGGGTATGACATATATTATCTCAACCTTCAACGGCAATCGGAGCATCATGGAGGATTTCTTGAGCGCCCGCGCAGGCGTTGACTGTAAGTCGACGACGGAACGACGCCGAGAGTTCCGCTCAGATTCATCCATCCAGCACGATATATCGCAGATGGTACCTGCGCTGACTGAGCAATCCGAATTCCACTCGGTGCAATTTGAGTTGCCGGGCGGGCATCGTTGAATTGTTCAGAGTGGATCCATTGTTGTACATTCAGCCTTGGACGAGCGATCCAAGCCAGTGAGTGCTGTCGGCGAGCATTCCCACAGCTCACTGTGTCCGCCGCTGCTATCCGCCCAGGTTTGCGAGATCGATCGATTGGCCAGCCATTGAAAGCGAAAGTGCTTGCGGTACTGGTCGTAGGCGGCATGTTAGCTCTTCATATCTCTGGTGCTCCGCTTGAAGAGGAAATGAAACTCACGAATTTGGGACAATCGCAAGAGGTGGCAAAGGTCAATCGCTGAAAGAAGCGATTCCACCGCAGGAGATGGGACTGGCTGTGAAGGCAACGGATCCATGGCATTGTGCAAGGCAGTCGACGTGGACGTCGCGCAAATGATTTTGAAGGCAGCTGCAACAGGAAGTGTAGCTCAATTGAGGATGGTAGCCTGCCTAACATCCGAAGCAACACCGCTCGGCAGTCACAGCAATGACTTTGATTACTAGCAATGCTCGCGGCATCTGTTGTAATGAGACCAGATCTCTCACTGTGGTATGCTCGCCACAAAGCGATCCCATGGCTGTAAGGCTATGTTTTGGCCGAAGGGCCCAACGGCACATTCCATACATGTACGTTTCGAGAAGTGAGGACGCCGCTGGCGGCACGATGACAATGAAACGTAGGGCTTTCATTACTTCGAGGCACACATACATTCGCAAACCAGTTACTCTTGATATTATACATTATAATTCATCATTCATCAATCGATTAAGAGTGCGGTGTTGTTCGTCCATCTTCCAGAGCTCACACAGGGAGCCGCCGTCGTTTGACAATCTTTTGCTGCGTCGAACGTGCTTTTCTGTGCCATCCCGCTCTCGAGTGGCGGGCAATATCCGAGGCGTCTTCTTGCGAGCGGTGTGGGGGCAGGGCCTTTCAAGGGCTGTGCTGGCTGCTGGTCCCTCGACGATAACAATACTCCTCGGCGATTGGCCCTCGCATCCGCCAAGACATTCTGTCCTCGACCTCTTCAGATGCCATCTCTCATGTCAAGTCTCTCCAGCGCGCTCCGGAGCCGAACCATTGCTTCGCTCTTGAACTTCCGGCTATCCTTCTCCAGACACCGGCGGGAGTCGTCAATGTTCGATCTGACGACGGTGAGAAGATCCTTGAGTTCCATGAGACGCAGAGTATGGGGCGATCTGCCATTTGACTGTTCCAACTCCTGCCGCCGTGCTTCCAGGCTCGCGATGATTTCGTCCTTGTTCTTCTGAGGAAGGCTCGTCATGCCTCGGATCGCGTTGAGTTCGACAATGGTGCTGGTGAGCAGGTCTTGGTTGTTTTGCTGGCCCTGCAGATCGAGTGCTCTCTGCTTGTCTTCTTGGTGAAGTACAACATCGCGGAGGCCGGTCAGGTTGTTCTGTATTGCGACAGTGCGTCGCAAGATGAATGCGTCGTCGTCAAGAGCCGCTTCAATCTCTGCAATTGCCGACTCCAGTCGACCAGAACTCGTGTCAAGCGTGTGGTCAGGAAGACGAGACTCCAAGACAGCCAACGTGAAGCTATTTCGAAGGTCTTCGGCGCTGCGCTTCTGTCCGTTTCCAGAGTCCAAGTGATCTGCAAGTCTGTGCATCAAAGTAAGGCAGAGGACAGAACTGGAGCCATGAAATGTCAAGGGCTCCGAGAGAGCGTCTGCGAATGCAGAGTTGATTGCAAAAGCGCCAGCGATGAATGCCGAGTCATGGATGTGCATGTCTTCGATATGGGGGACGGAGGCCAACTGCGGCTCCGTTTCGTCTTGTCCCGCAAAACACTCCTGTGGGAGATGCTTGTCCACGAAACCGGCGACAGCAGCGAAATCGCGATTCTTCAGCTCTTCGGTAGTGTTGAGGGTGAAGACAGTCAAAGAGTTCGACTGCAACTGGACGTAGGCGGACACCCACTGAGATTGTCCCGCACTTGTCTCGGCTTCTTTATCGCCGGCGTCCTCGCCATTGGTCTCGTTATCCAGCAGGCGAGGTAGGTAGATGACGATGCTGCAAAAGGAACCGTTCCACTTCTGATCTTCTCCGATCTGGATGTCGTGGAGGGCCACGGCTGTGTCTTCTGGGAATCCAAGAGCCTTGCCAGTATCCTGCGACGTGGACATTCCCAAGCTTTGGAACGTCGCTTGCAGGCGTGAGAACGTCTGTTCTGGAAGCAATTCATCAATGCCAAAAGCATCGCCTGCTTTGTTGCGCTTGCTCGCCGGAGGCTGACTGTATCCGGTGTTCATGTTGCCCAGCCCTCTCTTGTTTGCAACCATCGCGTCGGCGTACTTTGAGGCGTCGGAGAAGTGCGAGGTGTGTATGGAGTCTGGGGCGTGCTTGTAGTGCAATTCGCCGCAAATGTCACTGCTCTTCTGTGCGCCGATCGCTGGGTCTCGAGATTCAACACGACCAGCCTCGCCGTCGCGTGCTCGACTCGGGCTGTCGCGGAGGGCGTCGGTCTGCTGCAAAGGAGTGTATGGCTCGTCCTTGTCGTCAATGGAGGACAGTGGCTGGCCGTTCTTGTCGTGAGGCTGCTCAGGGCCGTCAATCTGAGGAGGAATGTATGAATCCTCGTGGTCCTGAGTAAAGGTCGGTGGCTGGTCGTCCTCGTCCTGCGGCTGCCCAGTGCCGCGCGTAACGAAGCCGAAAGTGTCGGGGAAGGATTTGATGGACAGTCGGGAAGATGCAGTGAGGCTTGTTCGGTGCTCAGGGTTATCGGCAGTGATTATCAGTGATCCGCAGCCGACGTGATCGCGTGCGGTGATGGTGGTGTCAGTGTTGTCGGTGAAGCTGGTGGTGTCTCCGGAGAGAAAAGAAGGCGCGTCAACGTCGCCCCGCGCGCTGGCTTCCGCGCGGCCCGCCTCCGGCTCGGCAACCGAGCCTGACTCAGATGCGGAAGCCTCCGAACCTGAATCAAAGCCTGAGCCTGAGTCTGATTCTGATTCTGAGGCAGACTCCGAAGATGCCCGCGAGCCGTTCACATGCTGCTCGCGCCTTGCTTCCTGCGCCTCTTGGCCAATGGGACTGGCTTCATGCTGGTTTGGTAGGACATGTCTCGTTGCATGGCCGTTCTGGAAATTCTCCAGCGCCTTCGTCGCATCCCAGGGATGCCACTCCACCATCCGGTCAACTCCTCGACCCACAGATCCTCTCGAGTAGTCATGTCTGAAATCCTGACAGGTCCTCATCTCTTGAACCGCCTGCTCGAAAGTGACGCCGCCGCTCTGGGCAAGGCTTCCGAGCGCGAGGAAGAAGCGATAACTCCGGCAACCCGATTTCCCAAAGATGCCGTAGAGCTGTCTCAGCGTGACGGACCACTTGCATTGTTTTGCGATATCCCAAAAGACCAGCAGCTTCGACTGTACGACTCGATCGCTGGTCAACAAAGTCAATGCCGTTCCTAGCGCTTCCTGGATTGCGGGATGCTGCTCGAGATGCTCATCGAGCGCCGACGTGGTATTCGAGAGGGAATGTCTCTGCCACATGTTCCTAAATTCCACCAGTAGTCTGTCCATCGCATCTTCGTGATCTTGCTCCTCTTGAGCAGTCTCGTCATCCGCTGCCACAGCATACTGCGATGCTTCCGACTGTGACATGCGCTTCTTGCCTTTGTGTGAGCCGGTGGATGTTGCAGATGCGGCAGAGGACTGCCCGTTGGATTTCCGTTTGCTCTTGCTTTTGCCGGCACCATGCTCTTTCAATTTCGCATGACAACTGGCGAATTCTCTTGCGCGGCTCGAAAGCGTCGCTGACTCGATCGGATCGGCGACAAGACGGGCCATCAGGATGAATGGACTGATCCGCAGTGGTATGGAGTAGGTTCGGGAGAGTAGGTCGCACGCGCTGGGGATTGTTGCGTCACGCGTGACAGCAGCGGCGGCCTCACGAGGTCAGATCGGTCGCGCGAGTCGCGGGAGAGGAGAAGTTGTGTGAGCATGTATTTCAATTTGTATGTGCATGCAGCTGAGGGTGTGTATGCATGGCTTTCGCTGTCTTCCGAGGTGTGTTGTCAGTGGCAGGTGCAAGTGATAATACGTTTCAGGTTCGGGCAAAGCTTTCAGCTTCGGTTTCGGGCTCGGAGCTTACCGAACCCTACAGCAGACTGTTGATTCACTGTGTCGCGTCATCTTTGTGACTTGCAATTCACTCCCACTTGATTTCGCGGCTTTGGACATGTGGACATGCCATACGACGCTTCACTGCGTGGAGAGAAGGTGTTGCGACACCAGGTGTCGGATACTCGCATGGGACAGAGGAAGAAGGAACTTCATGGAAACCCGGTATTTGATCAGGCAGGCGAGGATGATGACATGCACGCGAACTCACGTAAGCAGCCAGTGCTTCCGCTCTTGCAAGGTTCAGACAAGGACCGTAGGAAATATCCGTAGCCCTACACAGCCCCCGCCGGACGAAAGTAGGAAGCCCGCACCGCGATCTATTATCTAGCAAGCAAGGACGGTATTGTGCACGGCGATCCATCCGCATGCGCAATTTCCCCCTCTCAATTCTTCTGTGAAGCATGCGGACACCAACTCTCTGGCGCACATGCATCCGTGCCTTGTCGAGCATGGGGAAGTCAGGTGCTCCGCGCCCAGATGAGATGAAGATATCATAAGGCCGACAACCCGGGCGACAGGCGACGAATGCAATTCTACGCTTGCCCGGGTTGTCCGATTATCTTGCAGATCTTGCATAAAGAGACTCAGGTCCCGGCCTCTTTTCATTATCGGTTAACATGATATCGGGACGCCCGCCCCTGGGAAATCACTCCAAGCAACAGCGGAAGTGCCTGACTTTCTCCTCTTCAAAATCTTCTTGTGAACACTCGTCTCTTCCATTATCCTCCTCGTACTTACCTCTCCGATTCTTGGAGTTCTTCAAGCTCAGACAAGGTCTGCCTCGAACCGTAGTACCGTACAACTCTGATATACATTTGTTGTATGCTGAGCTTTGTGCAATTAATGGCTCCACTCGTAAAAGCAAGACACGGGCGATGGAAGCCAGGGACTCGCGACTGCGGCTGTGCAGGCAGCAGAAGCACGGGTGTAGCGGCGATGTCACCCTCTTGCCTTCTGAAATACTCGCAGATCGCTATCGCTACCGTGTAGAGCTCGTCAATGTCAAATGGATGCCCTGCTGGTGTCGCTTGAGGCTGTCCTGTTGGCGCATTCCGCCACGAAACCTGTGCGACCGGCATCCATTGCGAAGCATTCTCGTCTCACTTTGCTGCGATGTAGCGGCTTCTGGAGAGGCACCGTCTTCAATCGCACGAGATGCAAGGTCAATGGAGGGGAGACTTCGGTGGCTCGAACCGATGGAGACTGGACCGGACAACCACGCAATGTCAGAGACGTCGCCCCAACACGGAGCCGCTGGAAATCAACGACGCCTATGTAGCAACAAAACCAGAATGAAGATTGCGAATGCTTCTCTAGTAGCAATGGTAGTCGATGACAATGCCGCTGAGGTCTGAGGGCAAGGTCATGCAGGATGCGGCAATCCGACTGAAGTTTCGGTTAAGAGATCCATGAACACATGTTTCGGGACAATGTCTTGTGTCCCGAGCGTTGTGGTAGGGGAGTTTCAGGTGAGTTCGGTCACCAGGTATGAGATTGCCATCCTCGGGGACGGCGGCCACGTTTGCATGGAATGCAGGCATGATAGCACGGTTATTGTGGCTCTGAACTAGCTGTGTCGTCTTCCCAATTTCCTCCCATTAGGATCAGAACCGCCCTCCACTTCAAATGCGAATGCTTTTTGAGCATGGCCAAAAGCCGTGCCAAAAATCCTCTCCGCTTGCGACTTCTCTCCTTACTCAAAGGATGGCAAACAGTATAATCCGGCACCCGATGGAAATAAAGCTCCTACTTAAGCGTATAAGCTATCTTGAATACAGTTATTCGCGTGTCCAGGTGTCCTTCAAATGTTCTGGATAATAGTATGTCCGCATCGGAACGGCTCTTCTGAATCATAGTTCAAGACAGTGGATTGATACAGACGCACAAGCCAGAACATTAATTGTTTGGCCGGGACAATTGCACCGGTAGATCAGAGTTCTCCAGGTCAATTATTTATCAATGATATTTATCAATGATATCCGCAAATGCGAGTGGCGTCTCAAATTATTGTCCCCAGATCTTGGGTAACCGCAGAGCAGTCCAATGCCGCAATGCGTTTGCGACTTCTCCCACACCCACGGATTAGAGGCTGTCTTGCTCTGCTCTTCGCACCTTGCCATTTCTTTTCTGCTAGAAGATCGGCTTAAGAGTTAAGACTGAAGTAGAACCTCGTTGTTTCATCGTATCGGCAAAAGCGAATGCCGCTGAAACGACGTTGTTGTTTTGAGTGGCTGGATGACTTGAAATGTGCCTAAAGACGCTTGTACTAGCAGATACCAGGCGTTACGATCAAACAGCGCATATCTCGAGGCCATGGTCCAGCTGCTCATGGAGGGCAAGTCGGCCTAAGCGGGGCCCTCGACCCTCTTCAAGTCTCTTGGAAACCGATCTTATACTTCAACTAGTGCATGACTAGGTCAGCGTCTTCGCGATAGTAGCCGTACAATCGATCATGCTGCTTAATATAGTGTGTATCTCCATCTCGGGTAGACGCTCCACATTATCACCCCTGTTAAGCTTACCTCGAATCCGAGATTGGTAGTGTAGAATTCCGGGCGAGGAGCCATATATCCCTGAATGCAAGGCTCTCCACAAGAAGCAGGATCGATTGCAAGACCTTCGAGGTCATTCGTTCCGTGTTATGAGTCTTGGTCGATGTCCGCACAAGGTATTGAGTCCCGTTAGACTGATCTACCTTAAGCGTCCGCCGAGATTCCGGGTCTTTATCGTTTCGCTTAGGCTATCATCCAAAGAGCTGTATAGAGAAGAGTGACTGGAACTGGAGTGATGCTATGCTTCAGCACACGACGTAGATGGCCGTACTACCGCTCCGGTGGAAGGCATTTTGCGGCAGTCCGGAGCTTGTCCAATCACCAATGTCGACTGGAACGGCGCATCCATATCTCGGTGCATTCATCCAATCCGTGGCCACGAGCGGTATGGTCTGAACACCGTCTGATAAGTACCGAGGAAAAATAGGCACCACTCGCTTTGCCGAACTCTCGAGCTGTCGCCCTCCACCCTCCACTCTTCTTCATTTCAGTCTGACAGCCATACTTCGTAACTTGATGGTCGACTTGTCGCACCAAGCGTCAACGTGGCCAATCGCTAGGTTTCCCTACGCCATAAACAATTCCCAAGCAAAGACCGGTTTGGCAATTCGTCTGTGCAGCAGCGCGCAAGTAGTTCTCTCCAGAAACGCCGCTACAGCCTCGCCAAGAAGGGCGACCCAGACAAGGCTTCTTACTCGCTCGGTTGGAACATTGTGGATTGTCCAGCTTGAGCCGTTTGGCCCGGGTCCGTCGCCGGAGATCTTCAGGAGCATTGCTTATGTACACGCGAGTGCAGATCGTTCAATCTCCCCATGCCGATTGTTACACACGGCCTGCGCTCGGTCTCCAAACTTTTGCAGAAATTATGTACTTAGCTTGTGTCCACTGAGATGCTTTCCAGCCTTTCCTCGGCGTCTGTAACAAGTTGCTCATGGATCCCGCCAAATCCAGAAGAAGAGAACAAGCAATTCTTCCTACAGGGAGCAGCTAACATTGATGTGCAGACGGTCTTCTGCTCCGTCAAAGGGGCGAGCCACGCAATCTAAGTGGAGCATTCCACAAAGGAATCGACGCGGGCTCGGAAGCGGAAACGAACATGCGAGAAGCATGCCGACTTTTCAGAAAGACACCATTCTTTCCAATAAGACCGTGAGGTATAGAAAGCACGACGAGACCAGGGCAAAGATAGCTGCAGAATGTGATCAGGCGAAGCCAGTTCAATAACTTTCTTGACGAGATCTGTTCTAATCGAATCGCTTTCAAGCTGGTTTGCGCGATGTGAATGGCGGTTGTCTGTTTCAAATCGGCTGCAACCCAATGTACTGAAGGTCTAGCAGCCTTGTTGTAATGGAACAACATCTGGCCAAAGTTCGCATAAGCAGCCTCTTCAGCGGATGCAGCAATAAGCATGTTGCGCAACTCGGCAGTGAGCGACAAAATCTGGGCTCGCAATGCAAAGCCTCAATGGTTCCAATAATTACCTCTGCGTCCAGATAGCAACAGTAATCGGTCTCACGCAGGGGGTGTCGCGCCTCTGTCTCTAATTGGAAGTATGAGGCTACATGCGCATCCAGCAGAAGAGTCGGCATGGTGCCACATCGAGTGTGTAAGGCGGCCATAGAAGGGGAGAATGGGACATGTCGGACCGTTAAACCAGAACAGTGCAGCGGTACCCTTTGTGAGAGATGTAGAAAGCTGGTAGGCAACAGGAGACCAGACGTCCCTTCGAGCTTATAGCGCTCAGCTAGAGGGTCCTTTTCGGAATCAGATTGTCGCCCGGTATGCTTGTTGCAGTGAATAAGTGACCAGTCACATTCGAAATAAATTGAATTAATGTCTTGGACAGCCCTGGGTGCTCTCCCATTATCCCATACACAGGTACCATTGCACGTTGAGTGTGGGTATACATATATGCACACGGTGCACATCGAGAGCTCGCTCACTGACAAGCTGTTAACATGGCGAGAATGAGTCAAGTTGGCCTTCCATAGTTTGTTAACCCCGGATAGAGAATGTCTCGTTGAAGTATCGTTCGAGTATCCTAGGACATAACGCCAATGCTCACGGTAGATTTCGGTCTGCCGTCAGTTTCAGTCCGCAGCAGGTCTCTCTACGTCGTCGTTCCAATGCTCCATACCAACAAGAACGCAGGATTGGAAGTCCGGGAGGATAATGAAGTATGAGACCTCAACAGTTGCAGTGCTATGTTCTTCGCTCCAACAATCAAGCAGGACGTCGTCACGGTACTGAGTTTGTCCGCAGCAGTTTTGTCGAGGAAATGCTCCAGCATGACCCAGTCGAGTTGGGCAGTAAGAATTGTACGGAGCAAGCCGACGTGCTTGCGGGCCATTTCATCGACCTTCGGTGCAACGGTGTCGTTCCAGTGAGTCGTATATTCGACGACCTTGAGCGAGAGACGGTTCCAACCGACAATGAATGGGAATTGGTCGAGCTTAGGATGCAGCTTGCCCGCCTCTGTGGATCGCACAAGCCGGTCCATATTGAGATCTTCGCACTGAAGGTGGTGTACCGTGTGTCTTCTTGTGCTCGTCACGCGCCTGTCCATTCAGCGTGGTTGGTGTATTTCGCCTCGAGCCAGACATAGTGCTTCCTGCCAGGAGGGCAGAGTATGGTTCGGCGACCTTCCGTCAAGTCCTTGTCAAGGTGTTGGCCGAAGCCGGTGGACATGGTGCTGCCGAGGTCGGTGCATGAGGGTATCGCTGCGCCTTCGCCAGCATCCAAGCCATCATCTACGCCCGCCATCTCTCAGAGCAACTCCGCGAGTACATTCGCCGATGCGTTCACTGCATCACCGATCCTACTCTCCGCGGCAGACCATACGGAGAGCTCGCACCGAGCCATGCTCCACCAATTCCCCCTACTATGCTGTGATTGCGGAGTGGGTGCACGCATTATCAGTCAGACAGGAGATGGACGCCCTCATCACGGCGGCTTGTAAGTTCCCCAAGAAGCTGCTACTGTTCTCTGGACAGAGGCAAAGCCAGAATTTGCCGTGAGGTGGAAGATATCTGGGCCATGTAAGGGCTCTAAGTAGCTGTTCGACTGGCCAGAACCTCCTCGCGGGTGTTATGACGCTTAACGAAGAAGCAGATATGGTCAAGTTCCTGCTTCGGCCCAGCTCGCACAAGATAGCATCATACACCAATATCTGAAGGCCACTGCGAGCGATGAGAAGTCGATGAGCTGTATACATGCCTCGAATCTGATCTAGTACCTTGCCAGACTCAATTTCTTGCGGTCCATGAACATTCTATCTTGGGAATACTGCCGCGAGGTTGCGATCGACTGTAGCCAACGCAGCGGCGCCGCGGCGGGCCTCCACGGTCGCATCATGAGTGCTCGCTATACCTCAAGCGATGTTCCAGTACGTCTCAGTCTTCAGGTCCTGCGGATTGAAATCATCCACAGATTGTGTGTCCAAAGGATCCCGATTCGTGCATGGGTTGCGATCTGACCAGAGCTGCAGTGTTTGAGACCATGGCTGCATCTTTCTGTTCAGCGAAACCAGCAAAGCGATCCCCTCGAACATGCTCTGAGGCTGTGAGACCATGTCGAGGAGGCCTGCTGTGGTGGACGCTCGGTCGTGTTGAGTCTAGAGCGATGCAGCGACTCTCCCAACATCCATTCAGTCTCCGAGCTCAACGTTCCGAAATACATTAACCAAGTCGTTTATCGTCCGTGTTGCAAAAGATATCGTCTCTGCATATGGCGGTCCAGCGAGTGTGGAAACACGGAGCAAGTTTGCCAACTCGACGCCGTGGAATTTGTCGACACCGTGGCTCACTGGTCGTGCTTGCGGCGACATCATCTCCGTGCAGTCGAGTTTGCGAATCTGCTAATTTGAATTGGGACCATTACTGACGGGAACAGTGATCCAGCGAACTACCCCGCGACGTCTCAGATCTCCCTTACGCCGTGGTTCTATGGTTTCATCGCTGATAGCGATGTCTCCATACAGCTTATCCAGTGAACATGCCGATTTGAACCAGCCCAAGTCGTTGGAATCGTCGTATTCAAGCAGAGGGTTCAGCATACCACTTCGTCAGAGCCTGGTCATGTCGCTGGAGTCGTCTGCAATCAAGGATCCAACCGAACTCGACGTTGCCGTAGCTGTCGCCGCCACGATTCGTGTCATCGATGGCTTTGTGTCCGTACGACTATTGCACTATGTTTTCCGAGCGGAGACCCCTATATGCATTGACGGCAAAGTGTGGCCACGTCTTCGATCTCATGCTGGTCCAGTGAATGTTTCAACTCGACGAGTCCAGATCTGTCGGCGACGCAACGGCGTTGTCTCTGTGATGTGTGCATGCTAACTCTCACCATCGCAAGGCTCGTAATTAATCGCCGCCGTGCGTCTCCACCGCAGGCTGCGTATTCCTTCTTCCGGTTGATCGTACCTGCTCATGGCGCTCCAGGGCGTGGATGAGATTGTGCGCGGCAAACTCTTGGTTCGGATATGGGAGCGCTTGAGAGGGCCGATGGTGATGAACCAGGACGATTTTGCATTCCACCAGTCGAAGAGCCGTCTCAGTCTGCTTGATTCTCCATGCTCAGCATTGCAAGATGTGTCGGTAATGTTGCCCTCTGTGGCAGCCTGTACGGTCCGACCATCCTATAAAAGGTCCCGCTCCTGGCAGCCCTGGAGGTATCCGGGACTGCGCCGAAGGGCAGTATTGAATGCACTGCATGAAACGGCGTATTGTGACCGGAGCGCGTCAGTCATTTCACACTTCGGATAATCCAGGAAGTTCGCGGGCTTGAAAGAACCGGATAGGCGAAGCTGCGGCGTCGATCTACCGTATGTAGCACCCCAAGGCTTGTCTAAAGTTGCGCTGAGCGACAGCACTCGGGCGGGCAAGACTGCGTTATCCTGTAGTGTCTTGTCACAAATTGAAGTTGCTGTTGCCCCCGAGCTCTACGCAAAGCCTAGGCCGCCGCAAGTCGGACAGTGCGGCATTAGCTCTTGCAGCTGTCGAGGTAACTATTCAACACCCTCAGCCCTCACATCCTGCGCGAGGTATCCCTTTGAGGTTAGCAACAAAGCGACACCGGCGCATGCTTTGCTCGAGTGCTACTCTATTCATCCTGGCATTCGGAAGCGTAGATAAGGCTGGCTTGGCCTTTTGGGGGGGGGGGGGGGGCCTGGCCCCTGCTACGGTCTTGAAGTAAGATCGCATTTCGCTTTGAAGGTTCGAAGCCCTGCGGCAAATTTGCTTTCGAAAATATTGATGCGTTGGCAGCGGGCGTATGTTGGTTGAATCCTGCTTTGTTCCCTGCGTTTGCCGTGGGCGAGTCTGGGCGTAGAAAATCGCTCGATATGGGCTCAGCTGCTGTGTTGTTTCCGTCCAATCAAGATGGAGCAATGCCGCCCACAAGCGCTGTTGTAGTGGCACCGATCATCAACGCATGACCTCCCGGATGCTGCTTTGTTCAGCTCGGCAACCATGTGTCGGTGCATGTCAAGCCTGGAAGTCATTATGGATGTTGCCGTAGCATTGATTGGCGTTCAGACCATATTGCGCTGCGTCCGAGCCGGCAGTAGCCGACACGAGCAGCAGACATTGAGCCAAGGTGACTTCGCTTAGCGGAAGGTCCGTTGCTTCCCAAGAGGCACGCTGAAGCTGCACAGCTCCGAGGCTTCAGAACTCCAAGTAAGAGCCAGTTCAACAGCACAAAATCGGCGGCAGCATTCGACAGAATGAACATTTGATGCGCCGAGGACACCGCGGCTCATGGTCGGCGTGGTGGAGCGTGAGCAAAACAAACCTGTATCGATACTCCCAGGAATGGTTACAGCAGGTTGCTGGAAGTACCAGCCAACAGTCTCGTCGGCTTGCCCACAGAGTGCAATAGTTCTCGTCCGCCTAGACTTGATCTGAGAGCAACATTTGCTGAAGTCTGCAGCCATTGCTGTCGTCGGCTGGTTAACAAATCGATGCTCCACAGCCGTTGAGGCCCAGTCCAGTCGCTCTTATCAGCCAAAGGGACACAAATCGTCGCCAATGGACAGATTTCCCCTGGAATACGAACTTCCGCATCAAGTCCAGGTACTGAACCGCAGAAGAGCCGGACCAATATCTCAAAGATTCGTTCTCTGCTGCACCCTCTTCGCGCCCTACGACGCCGACGCTAAAAGTATCTCCCGGGTGTAACTTCTCCGCGATAGCGATGATGGTCGAGCAAGCGATGAGAGCAGAAGAACCGCAGATATCGTCTCTATTCCAGTGGCAGTCTGTCACACGTCAGAGCGGAGTGCCATGTCGTAAAAGGTACCAATGGCTGAGAAGCAAGCCGTGATGATGTTCAAAATGCGAACAGGTGCAAAGCAGCCTTGCGGAGGAGAGAAGTGCCGGACGTGGATTCGCTGCCGCTATCTTGTACTCTCTGTTGCATGTCAGCCGGATATCTTGTCTGTGTAGGCATAACCTCTCCGAGGCTCTTGAGGCTGCCGCTTGCGGGTGTGGTGTACGGCAGGCTCTGTGGGCTCCGAGCAGATGGAGTGGCACGATATTCGTGAGAAGAGCGCAAGATGGCCTCTCGCTCTGTGTCCATTGTGTAGCCTTGAGCTCCACGCAGCAAGTACGCTTTACCGCCTCTTGTGTTCCCCCCCATGATTCATTCTTTCCGTGGTGGATGGCTCTCGTGAGTCGGTGATGAAGGTCGACAGAATAGGTAGCGTGGGCGGAGAGAGCCAAACGGCAGTGGGTCTGTGCAAAAGATCGCAAAGTCTGGCATTGGTGGAGGCTGAAGAGAGCATCGACACGCGAAGAGCCCATAAGCGGGAGTATCTGAGGTGAAGGTCCAGAAGATGTTGCATTCCCCTCTCCACTGCAGAGGGTGTGCTCGTGATCTTGCTCTTGCTCATGCGCTGGTCTAAATATCCGGGCAAGCTGAGAAGCTTCAGGCCCTCTGTCAGAGCCTTCTTTGGTGAGCACTGTGGTAAAAGAGGTGACGCTCTGCTCTGCCGATCGTTCTCGGCTTGCGCTGATTTTGAAGTGGTGAGGTTCTGATTGGAGAAACGTCCCTCTACTCCCGGAACAGATCGGCTGCTAGCTCTGTAAGAGCGTGCTCTCGATGACCGGTACCTGGGACATGAAACATTTGCATAGGTGCCAGCTGCCTGACACATCTGGAAACGCTCACCTACGCCGCTACGGCTCCTTTGCGTAGGCTGCGACTCCATCCAAGTCTCACCTCCCGCATCATTGCCCTTCTCTGTCGCCTGATCCAAAACAGCGCTGGTGTCTCCCAACCTCATTCCGTCGCGAATCTTTCAGAAGCAGTGACGTGCCTGATCAGGCCTATCATGTGAGAGACCTCGCGCGAGCTTGACAAGGAGTCGGGGATCGTGAGATCGTCAAGTGATCGGGTTCAACACTGTTCGCTGGCTCGTGGTAGGCGGCAGGATGATAAGAGCATCGAGCTGTAGTGAGCCGAATGTGGTGGCTGCTCTTTCTTGATGACTGAGTGTCGTTGTTAGGGTGTGACAAGACTGTGCTGCTGCCCTCGGCAGGCTTAGCTGAGGTGAGCCTCGGAGAAGGAGATTTGTTGCATCGAAGCTTCTGCAGCAGATATCAGCGCCTGATGGTTTCAAGAATCAAGACCGGCAACGGCTGCGGCAATCGATGCCGAATCCGAAAGTCGCCCTCAGAGCCGCATCTGCAAAATCAGCCAACAGTCACAGGCGAGCATCTCCTCTACCTGCTGGCTTCGGCCGCGCGAAGCGTCCGAGACGAAGAGGAATGCCTGCATCCTCGCTGCGATCTTGACTCTCCAAGAGGACCTCTTGCCCCTCGTTTCCGGGCCAGTCGGCTCGTGGAGTCGTGATCAGCCGCTCGGGCATACAGCATGGCCGGTATTCGACGAAACCGCCAAGGTGTCAACAGGATCTGGTAGGCAGTCCCCCAGGTGTGTGTGAGATCCGCGCCGCCGCATCTTTTTCTCTGCTTGTAGCATCTCTGCCGCATACACCTGCTGTCTCTAAGATATACATGTAACACCTCCTGATGTTCTGCCCATCTCTTTCCCTGCGCTCGCTGGCAGGAGAGGACCTCGCGAGTCTCAAGCCCTGCCCTCGGCGTCTAACGGCGGTGCGAGTATCACCGTATCGCCGTCTGATGGATGCAGCATTCTGCTTGTGGTGGATGGTAGACGGGGAGTGTCATATTCTGGGCTCGAATCGGGGTTGTCAAGTTGTCGGCTTGCAGTTGCACTGCCAGCGTCAGCTGGAGTGGAGAAAAGCTCAAGGAAGGCAGGATTCAGGATCGGGCAAGCTCCGAGTCCGATACCGACCATCCTATGCGTACCAGGGGATCTCCACAGGACTGAGAAACACTTGTAGCTGTGAAATGCGCGCATCGCAAATGCTTTCGGAGGAGTGTGCGGTTTGTGAGCTGCTGTACGAACGAGATGTTCTACCCACGTGCGAGCTCTTGGATAGTTTGGCAAGACTCACGAGATGCCTCTTATGCATAACGTCAAGTTGTTGCCAATGTTGTCACTGCTGGAGACCAGCGTGTCGGAGGTTGGTGATCTTCAACGTGATGCAAGGCGTGCGCGAGATCTTGCAGACGCATTAACCTCCTATACCGCTCTCTCTCGAGCGTTTTCTCTCCTTGTCCCCTGTCCGGGAAAACATGCGCAGATGATTAACATCATCGCCATGACGAAGGAGTAGAATAGGGTGTGCAAGTTACAGCGGATGCCGATGGAGAAGAATCGTGCATTGCATACTCAATCCCCGAGGGGGTGACTTGGTGCTGTGCTCGCGTTTCAAGTTCGGCTGTAGTTCCCGAACTTGAATCCGCGCAGCGCTATCCGTCTGCGCGACCATTTGCACGTCACTTTCTCGGCTCAATCCGTGACACACCGCGTAAAGGTTTGCAACTCGAGAGACATATATCACCGCAACAGTTGTCACCTCACAGCAATGTGCAAGTGACTGTCACGAAAGTCTGAGGGCACCCGACGTTGCCGCCCGGTATCTCAAGTACGGGAGCTGCCGTTGTCGGTACCGAACCTGGAAGGACCTGCGTTTCACGTACCGTGAAATTCATCGACTGCCTATCCAGTGTTTCAAGTACGGGACCGACCGCAGCCGATACCGAACCTGAATCCCGCCTTGCGACCTCGAGCTCAGGCCCCGACTTAACTGCCATGTACTGGCCGCTTCGCGACATGCCGCATGTGCCCGTGATAGTACATTGCGCTTCGAATGAAAACAAGACTTGTCATTGTTCTGAATCGCAGGACAGAGTGTGTGGTTGTGTGCAAGGCATGTAGTAGAATTCTCGCCACGTCGGTTGGGATGACCGAGCAAATTGCGACCGAGACTCACTCGAGAGAGGGGCTTTGCTTTGCGAGTCGAATTGCGATATTCGTATACAGGCAGACTGTGCGCCGCAAACTCGGGATAATCGACTTCTCGCGGACGCATGCGATATCAGAAAAGCGCGTCGTGGGTGTGCGTATAGGCATGGCCGTGTCGCATTGTTTGGCGCCCGCCAGCCGCAGGCAACAATCCCGGCAGAATCAATTCCGCTCCTGCTTCCGCCGGCCCCCCGAACTTGATACAGCGCTCACCAAATTTTGAACAAGATGAAAATCTCAGCGCCTTACAGTCAGCATTCGCGCGCGTTGCATTGAAGGGGCGTCTGCCACCCAGCACGAACGACTAATAGTTCCGGCGACTGCATGATGCCAAGTGTAGGTTTCTGACATTAATACCCACGAGATGTCACTTCTCTCAAGTGTAGCATTCCAAGGATGCACTGCTGCGAGGTTGATGCGAGTCGGAAGTCGCATCGCACGCAGCCAGGCCGCAGTGGGGCGGGTGCGTGGACTCGTCAAATCCAAAGTACGCATGCATGGAATGTATCTGCCATTTAACACGACAGCAACCGACATTCTTGCTCGCTCTCGCTATCGAATGTCATTACGGTGTACTATTAAATGGCTCCCGGAGTTTCCCTGCGACGTGGAAAGAAGTTGTGAAGCTGCGACACCTCCGAGAACTCGGTTCGGACCGCTTATCCGAACCAGGTTCGTCGGGCGCAAGAAGATGAGATGGCCTCGACGTCGAGTGGCCCGCCGCTTGAAATCATAAACAAGAACAACGATAAGGATAGACAGGACCAATCCGCCTGCACGCGTGCTTGATCATTTTCATGGCTCAGTCTTTCCTTCTCTCCCTGTCTGCTCCCCAGGCGCTCGCTGGGTCATGCTTTGAGAGAATTACATGCCCATCAAATTATAGCGGGGTGTCGCATCAAATCTTGATATGCGGGGTGGGCGAAGCGCTGCTCTCGCGAGAGATTTCCGACGGAATTCCTGGAAGGAAAAGCCCTAGCTGCAGCGGGCATATGCCAATAAAGATTTAATGGTTGCGTCATGAAATTTCGGTGGGGTCGGCGAAGCGCGGCTTTCCCGAGAGTGCTCTCCAGCTGGCAGCTTGCTTGCTTGGGAGGGCTGCCAGGTTGTGAGAAGGAGGGAGATTATGGGATGCTGTTACAACATATCTGCAGGTGTTCTGTTGTCCATAGAATGTCCGTCGCTCTGATCATATATGATCGGTTCCCATGACTCCATGTCTGCCACATTAGCAACCTCCTCTTCTCCACAGTCGAGTGCGCTCTGCAGACCTCGACGCTGGTGTCTTGTCTCGGAATCGATACTTTATTACCTCCATGCTTGCTCCATAATGCTTGCCTGCGCCCAACTGTCCAGTTTCTCCCATAGCTGTTAACACCTCTTTCAACAATGGCTTGTCATTCGGGAAAGGTCAAGTCGACCTCATTCCAGAGCAACGACTGGCCTGGAACCGATCCATGGCTCAATACTGCACAAGGAGGTATGCATCAGTGTTCGAACAAGGAGGAAACGTCGGAAAGGGTGTCTGTGGACATACCAATTCAAACATCTGGGCATCCGCCCGAAGAAGTGGTCCGCATCCAGTGCTCTGCTCTGACAGAGGGAATGGACCGTGAAGTTGCACCGCAGGCAGACCTCTTCGGCCATGGCGGTGGTGCCCCTGGGCTCGAAGCAGACGCCGCATTCTGTCAGCTCGCGGTGGGATCGCGGAGTACGTGCTGGCGGTGGTGGTGATGCTGGTACAGCTGCAGAAGCGGCTTCCGGAGTTGGATTGCGCTCCCTCGCCGCCTCCGCGACCGCTGCCATTGGATCTTCCTCGTCCATGTCCATGTCCATGTCCATGTCGAATGGTGATGGAGACGGTACCTGATCTTGAAATGCTTCCACTGTGGCCGCAAGCGCAGCTCCGCGAATAGTTCCCACGATCTCCTCGTCTTCATCCTCATCCATGTCCGCATCCCTTTGTTCGTCCTTGTTCGTGTCCATGTCAGATGGTAATGCCGATGGTGACTCTGCCTCCTCTTGGCGTGCTTCCGCCATAACAGCCATGGCAGCTCCGCGGGGAAGAACAACGATCTCGTCATCGTCATCCTCTTCCGTGGCCGCTCCCACCTGGTCCTCCATGTTCGTGGCCATGTCAGACGGTGATGCCGCTGGTGACGCTGCCTCCTCTTGGCGTGCTTCCGCCATAACAGCCATGGCAGCTCCGCGGGGACGTACAACGATCTCGTCATCCTCATCCCCCTCCGTGGCCGCTCCCAGCTGGTCCTCGTTGTCCATGTTGGTGCGTAAAGGCAATGTCGATCCCGCCCGCTCGTACCGCGCTGCGGCTGCACCGCCACGGGGAAGAACAATGATGTTGTCGCCAATGTCCTCATCCTCAGCTTCCCTATCATCGCGCGCCTGAGGAACCGCTTTCTTGGCCATAGCCTTTCCCAGCTTCTTCTTCTTGTTGGCAGCACGCTTCTTCTTCACTCCCGCGGCTTGTAGGAGCTGATCGGAGGCATTGGCGCTTGCCGTGTTCGTCTGGCTCGCGCGATTGGTGGTGGAGGAGCGCAGCGCGTACGGCATGCTGGGCTGGCTGGAGGAGGGCTCTCTAGGGAAAGAAAGATGTGCGAAAACGATGTCGCATGAATTGAGCAGGTGCGAGTCGTGCTGAGAAGGTATTTTGCCCAGGAAATGTGGTGTTTGAGGGCGTTTGGCGAGCTCAAAATTCGACAGCGGCTCGGCGTCCGCCGTCGGCGTCAGGCATCTCCGGCTTCCGCCCGCACAAGTCGCGCCTGAGGCATCACCGCCAGCTCGAGTAAGATTGCGCCCAGGCTGGTGTCACCGCAGTGGACTCGACGGGAATGCGCATGTCGTCGCAATGCATTCGGAGCAAGATGGTCCTGGTCTGAGATCGGTCGAAGACGTTGCGAGGAAGTGTCAACGTGGATACTTCCAGGCCTCGTTATCAGAGTCCATCACCGGTGCCGTCAGCGCCACGATGCGGATACAGAGCGTGCCGTTCGAAAGTTGGGTGCATCATGATGATGGGTGGATGGGTGGATGGATGGAGAACGGAGAGCGGAAGCAACGAAGATGGGGAAGAAGAGGAGGAGGTGAGAAGAAAGGCAGGCAGAAGCTAAAACGAGATCAGAGTTTGAAGGAGTCAAGCCAAGAATTTGCTAGCTCGTGCGATGGTACGCCGCCATTTGATTCCGCCGAGGGCATGATGGCCCGCCAGTCCCGAGGGCATGTCCAACCCGCCAGTAAGCAGCCGACTTCAAGCTCGGCTGGGCCGCCGATCCTGGATCCGGCGCACCAAGCTGACGCAAGCTGAGACAGTGAGCAGGAGCTTTCAAGTTCGGTCGGTCGTCCGATCCTGAAACGGTGAATGGTCGCGGAACCCCAACTCCGCAAACAGCAGGAACATTCATTCGATCCTCGCCACCATGCTCTTGCTACCTCGACAGGTCACAGGCAGTATCTCTGCCAGCATTATGACTTCGTCGACCAAGGATTTGGCCATTAACCGATAGAGCCTCTGAACACGTGGCCACTTCGCAGAGACTGGATAGTAATACGCACTAACATGTGTAGACTTCGAGGTTTTCTTTTCTCGAGGGTGGAGGACCTCCGATCCATCACCAGGTACCCAAGGAAGATCAGGCAGTCAAAACCTGAATAGGTACATTTTCCACCTGGTACCGCCCACCTCTCCCGAAGTCCGAGAAAACCAAAAGAACGAAAAGCTCTAGGACGTCATGTATACCAGTCAATATGCATGTCCACTTGTCGCCGACGAGCCGAGCACGCAGTATATCGAGAACACGTCTCAACTCCGGTAATAACAGCTCCGGATGCCCTTCTTGTCTTAACTCTTACTGCTAGCGAACCATCGCTCGCGCAAGCGTAATCGGGAAAGAGACTGAGAGAGGACCAAGAGCAAAGGAACCAGGTTCAGACGCCGTACACATCTACTTACGTAGTTTACCTAGCACGAGTTCAAATAACAGGGACTCTTTTGCCTTAAGGGAATTAAGGTACCTAGTAATACCTGGTGGGACCGGTTACTAGGTGGCTCACCAGACCTGTACCTGTGTAGAAGGTACCTGGTACTACCTAGTGGGACAGGCTACCAGGTAACTTACTAGACCTGTACCTAAGTAGGCAGGTAGCCAAAACCCACCTGGCCAGTCCTGGCACCATCGATAACGTCCAAGCAGAAAACTCACGACGCCTCCGCCGCTGTCTAACGAACTCGGATGCTATACGACACTATACAAGCTGATGAAATTCCATCTCCTTGGCGGTATCTGTTGCGATTGTCCCATCTCTAGGAAAGTCCACGAAAGGAGCCTCACCCGAACCGGGAATGTAAGTTCGGCATTCGACCTTGCCTCCAGTGTGCATTCCAACAAGGCGGAAGACCGGTCCTAGGTAACAAAGAACTTTCTACCCTTCATCGCACGCATCAAATCATAACTTATTAGCTCTACCTCCGGATCTTTTCTCGAATGCCACCTCCTAGATCTTTCGACGAATGGATCAGGGCGCTGACTACAATCAAGGGTAGCGATCCGATCCATTATTATCCTCGAAAAGGCTACACAAAGCTTCGATTCAGACATGGTACATTCGGCGTGATGCGGATGTCGGTAGCGTATCCAGCCCGGAAAACTTGACTCTAATCGGTCAAGAGGGAATTGTTAGGCTGAGTCTCGACACTGGAAAGATTTGCTGGGCATGAAGAGGGTGAAGCGTGAAAAGACGGCAGGAACGGCGCATGCCGAGATTCTTGCCGGAATGACTTGTTGTGAGGATGGTCCCATGGCAGCAACGTCGAGGCTCACTCGGCCGAAGCTGACTGAAAGAAGCCGAGCTGTGGACGAGATGTCGAGATCTCGCCTGCTCGCTTGGCCTGCTGTAAGAGTAAGAGTCTGTGAGAGTCTGTGAAGCTGGGAGATCCGTGGTGGTTGTAATAAAAAGTGATCTTTCGGGACACTCGCGATGTGTGGAACGGAGAAGAAGCAGGATGCAGGCAATGAAGTCGGTCAATGCGCTGGTGCTGAAGCAGAGGAATTTTAAGTCTATTCGCTGTGAATATCGCTCTTTGTAGGAGGGCTGAGTCAAGAGTCTCGTCGAGGTGGCTCCAAGGGAGCATCGATAGCAGAATCCAACTCAGACGTAGTGTGAAGCTGCAAAGGCCTGTCGGAGGGGAAGGAGAGCACAGGGGGCTTCGAGCCAAGGCAGAATGACTGGACGAGTCGCTCGATGGCTCTGCTCTGTATCCTGTCATGCTGCTGTGGTTCCGAATTCCAATAGGTCGGAGTCTAACGGGCAGTGCTGGAGAAAACGGCAGTCTTTGAGGAAGGGGGATGCGGCCAATCTCGTACTCTGTGGATAAATGCATGGCCGAGAGGTCGTGGCGATGATGCCGCCGCCATCGCAGTCGCCGTCGCCGCTGGTTGCTAAGCGGCGGAGGCCTTTGTCGTTGATTGGGCGATGTTTTGTGTTCGTGAACTGAGCGATAGGAGAGACCTCGAGAAGATAAATGGTAATGGCGCTATCGTAGTCGACAGGCAGAACCATCAAGTGTGCCCCACGACAATGCTGCGGCGATGGCGCAGTGGGAAGTCGGACGGTACGGATGAATCGTGAAAGCAACAGTGATCAAGAACGCGAGGAAGTCTGGTAATTTAGCTCAGTGTGTGTATGTGCTGTTTCGTTCCGGGGTCTGTGGCGAGCTAAGCGACAAGGGTGTGATGATGTAGTCGTGCTCGGTATGTTGAGTGGAAAGGGGTTGCGAACATGGAGACGACGTCGTTAGCGTTTCCAGCAACGAAAGGTGACGAAGCTGTACTCTTCAGCAAGTCGAGGTGTAAGGTGTTGTGCACGTGGATGTAATGATCTTGACGACCGCGGCAGCTGGGTAGAGATGATGAAGCCCATGTGCTGAGAGAGCCATGACTCAAATGACGCCTGCGGATCTGGTCGTGATAGTCGAGCGGAGGAAGAGGAATGAGGAAAGAGGAAAGGTTCCGATCGAGATTGCGTGGCCGAAGAGGTGTGACACATCTGTGCAGCCAAACATAGGTCGGGTTATGAAGAAAGAGTCTCTGTTCACCTCAAGCTGCCAGAGTCGCTAGGAGAAGCTCGGTGCATGGCCATCCTCGCCGTGAGCCATTGTGGGTGCCAAGACAGTGCGGAGACACCGTAAGAAGGCCATTGTGGACGGTAGTTGAGCTAGAGTATCGTAGGAAAAGAACCGAGTGGCTGCGATAAGATGCTTGTCGTCGAGAGAAGACTACGCGGAGGTTGACAGACTGCCGCCCCGTTGCATTGATGCGGCCATGGTCGAAAAGAGGGTCGTTGGTGGGAAGATAGGTTACCAGTGACAAGTTTGATCTAACACCGCTGACGTGAGAGTTGGATGTGTAGCCGCATTTCTCCTGGGACAGGACCTTGCTGGCAAAGGGGAAGTTGGTGAGGAAGGTGTGCTTATCGAGTCTTATCCATCACCGAGAGAGAGTGCATCATCGAGGACGACTACATCGTTGAAGGGCCCTCAAGTCTGTCGACTGTTTAAAAAACCTGTGGGCAAGGAGTACCGAACATTTTGTGCGGTCCTGCGAGTAACACAAGGTCTCGATATTCCGCGGGGGTGATATCAAGAAGTTTTGGGGCTGTACAAATCGTCAAAGGTGTAGAGTGAATGTCGTTCATTGAGAGGAGAGAGATGGTGGTCGTTGTTGAGTGGTTGCTGCGCAAATCGCACGCCGCGGCGAGAAGGATACGGTAGGTTGCTGCGACAATCTTTGTGCATGCAAGAATGGTGTGAGCTCGAGCTGTTGTGTGCATTGTTACCCGCGGCAACGAGGAGCAGAAGGTCAATGGTAAGGGCTCGGCATCGGGCAGATTAGTGGCTGAACATGATGGCTGAGAATGCTGCTAGCAGTGCCCTGCAGATAATAGATCATGCCAGTTGATGAGCGAACAAGGATCAACTGGGCATGCATCGAAGGGATAAGAGAGTGAGGGGAGGTGCACTCAATCTCCATTTGGAAATTATCGCTCGCTCCATAGTGTACTACCACATGAGTGAGCTGGCGATGCTGTGGCTATCAGCGAGGTGTGCAAAAAGGGAACAAGGGGACAGGAGAGCAAAGATCTCGGATTTGACTTAGTGAATGTGACTCAAGAGTTGCAATATCGAAAGAAGGTGAGAGCAGGAATGAGTCGCTGAGCCTGCAACCGCTGCGTATGGGGGATATGACGGAGTGACGGTCCTGACGGAGAGAAGAGCCTGAGCGCCATCCCATGATTGGCGCCTCTGCGTTGCTGTATTCAAGAAGGCGGCGAAGCGTCGGTGATTAGCGGGCCACGCATCGAGAGATGAGGGAGTGACGGAGTGGTGCGAGTGGAGGGTGAGGTTTCCACTAGTGATGATCAATCGGTTGGTGCTACATCTAGATGAGATGTTGAGACTGCGGCGGCCAGCAAGAACCATCGCGTCACAGGAAACAAGTGATGAAAGGCAGGACAAGCGACGCCGTTTCAATGAATATGTTCTTCGGTCGTTCTGTCGGTGCCGCACTTCCGAGGGTGAGTAGACAGGTGAGGTGGCCGTGAGGAAGGTATGTATAAGGTGAGCATATATGCGATGAGGAGGAGGAGAGGTGACTGAACTGGACATTGGTTGTGTTCCTGCCGTTTGGTCGTGCGGACGCCAGTGGTGGAGTGCCGCCGCCGCCGCCAGCACCAGGATATCTGTCCGTGGGATGCCCGTTGGAGGCAAGGAGACATGCTGGTGCGGCAGCGGCGGGGATGTCAATGTCGCGAAGCCTTGATCGGGATTTTGAGCACCGGAGCGGCGAGCGTTGTACTGAAAGGGACGCGTGTGAAATTGAACGAGTGATGAGGGTGGTGGAGGTGAGGGGAGAGTGTGGATGCAGAGGAGGAGGAAAGCGGAGAGGAGAGACCGGGGAGAGAGGTGTGGTTCACGACTCGCCGATGATGCCAGCGGGAGGAGATGTACTGCAATGTCCGGAGAACGTGATGCACACCAGATGCTCAGTACTGTAGCAACTCGAGAATTGCAGTAGATGCAGCGCAGTCGGCCAGTCGGATTAACATGACGACGTACTTGTATGGAAGCCGTACCGGGCATCCACATGCTGGCGCAGTTCCTTGCAGTGGAATGGATTCTTGGCGGGGGTGAGTGGGTGACATATGTCCTACAGCCCGAAATCGGATGAGGGCAACCAGCCGTCGCAATTCCTCCCTTACCACGGTCGCTGCTTTCTGCTTCACCGAGGCACCAATACAAGCGCAAGAGCTTTGGCTCAGTGGGTAGACCATCTTTCAATCCCCAGTATGAAGAAAACGCATGGCCTGAAGAGAAGATCCTGCAACCGTGGAGAAGTCGAGACCTACGTCTCTCTTCACTCAGCATGTTACTGAATGTCGAGGCATTCATGGCTCGTACGTGGAGATTGTAGACATGTTGAAACTGCGCAGATGCTGGCCAAGGATGCTGGTATCCGAAGCGTGTATCGCCAATTGATTATTGTTCTTGAATTCGCTTTCTGCGCGGCACAATATCACGACCTGCCATTGTCCGCGTACTCCCGCATCCCTCCTCTTCACCCAAGACCGTCGATCGGTTTGCATTGCGCTGACAGAACGGAGCTGCGTATGCTGGTGGTACGATGTCGTTTGCTGTCCGTCCTCCACATCTGGCAGCTGGGGAGCGAGCGGAGAAGATTGATTCTGAATTGAACGGAGGTGCTGACTTGACAGTGTCGGGCGCATCGCCGTGCTGCTTCGGTCAGAGGTGAAGCGTGATATCTACGGCAGTGAGTAGTCATGTGTAGCGGCAGGGTCAACGAGCGAGGGTTGAGAGTGTGTGAGCGACGCAGATGGAGTGAAGCAGAGAGTGCGCGCGCGCTGCAAGGAATCAAGTTCGGCAGTGCCTCCAGGTTCGGCTTGGCTTTCAAGTTCGGCTTTCAGGTTCGGCGCGGTCTTCCGAACTCGAAACAGCGGGCCGCCCGCTTCCGCCCTGCCGCCCCGCTTTCGATCTCCCCGGACAACGTGGCTGACTCGGGTGTCTGTCTTTGTTTTCGTCCATCACCAACGCACACTATCATCACTGTCATCACCACCATTATCATCACCCATCATTCGTCACGATGCGAACGCGCTCGCCGATACCATCTCCGTCTCCTCCGCCGCGCCGCGCACGCTCCGACATCGTCATCCGCCATCCGGGCTGTATTTCCGCCAACATCCTGCTCACCTTCTGCGCGACCGACGACGTGGAGGATGCCATCCCCGACACTGTGGCCAGCGGTAATCGCAGTGTTGAAAGAGGCGTCGCATGGGATGTGGTATACTGGGCATGCGCCATCGTTACAGGGAATCGCTTTGACTGCTACCTCACCAGAACGAGCGATCCTGCCGCCGAGCGTGTCTGGCGCCCGTCGTCCGGCGTGTTGCCCAGCGGAGACTACTGGCTTCAGGTGCCTCGTGGAAATGCGACAGCCTCGCTTCAGCAACTGCCGTACGCAATCGTGCCAAACTTTCGAAGCTGGACATTCCCGATGGCCCACAACTTTGAACGCCTGCTGCGTACAACTTGGTCAGACAGCATCGACGATCCTGGACTCACCCATGAAAGTGCCAATCCTCTCCGAATGGCTGTACGATCTCGCGACCAGAAGTGCCTCGTCACTGCATCGAACTTGCCGCTAGAAGTGGCGCACCTCATACCTACGGCTGAGGAGAGCTGGTGGCAGCGTCATCAGTTCTCGCCAGGTCTGGACAGCGACGTCAACTGTATTCTGCTTCGTCAGGACGTACATACCAATTTCGACGCGACTCGCTTCAGCATAGTCCCGAAACCGCTCCATTCGCCTTCCACCAAATGCGCTCCTACGATACACGTCTGGAGTGACGGAGATCCCAAGTACCACCAGACATGGCACAATCTTCGTCTTCGACAAGTCCGCGGGATCGACCCCATGCGCCTCTTCGCCCGCTTCGCTTTCGACGTCTTCCCCATGTTGCGACCTTTCCTTCAGGCTGGCCAAGTCCGACGTCTCCTGGTGCTCGACGAATTCAACTTTCCGCAGGCGAAGAGCTGCAACGGTGAACAATGCAAGGAATACTACGAGCAGCGCGTCAGGGGCAAATCTGGCAGCCCAACCAAGAGAGCCAGGCCCTCAGCATCCGTCGACAGGCAAGATGCGCACGGCAGCATGCCGCGCAGCTTCGACTCTGGTATTGGCTGGCGTTGGGAGGAAGAAAGTGAAGGAGAGCTTGAGGATAGGAATGAAACTGAAGTGATACCGAGAGGCGAAGATTGGCGGTACACAACCGACGATATTGCAGCAGAGCATGAGCTCTGGCAGCTCGAGCACCGGGGAAAGCGGAAGCGGCACAGGCAAGAGGAGTGGGAGGAGGACGAGGAAAATGATGCGGCTGCAGAGCAAGAAGAAACCTCTCGCGGTCGATCGAGAAAGAGCAAGAAGCTGAACAACTATGTCCCGGAAACGCATGTTGCCTGGGCGCCTGCAGGAGGATGACAAGGCTCACGAGCCACGATGGTGGAATTGCATTGGACGTGGCTCTTCGACGCCACGTTGGACTCTGTCACGAATTGGACGACCGAGAATGACGGCTTGACAAGAGCAGAAAGCAAACAAAGCCTGCGGACGAAGACAGCGACCGGAGATCTCAACTCGACATTGCGACCCTGCTCTTCCCTTTGGGCCTGAAACGATCACACGACTGATGAGCTGTTGCAAGACATCATCGGACAACATCTCCCTCTGCGCACGATCCGGGCCAAAGGTTTCTGGAGATTCAGGCCGTGAACTGACTTGATACCGGGCGAACGAGGGATGCGGTGCGGTATGATGCCAACCAGTTCATGATGCGGGCATTGTACAGAGTGCAATGAATCAGCAGAACAGCAAGCCGCTACCCTTTCTTTCGCGATGTCATTGGATCTGGTCCGCAGTGTGCGCTTGTCCCTTAGTGGCCGCAAATGCTGGGCGAACGAAATCTGTGCGTGCCGAGGGCGAGGCTATGGAGAAGACGGACGACCGAAGAAGATCAGAGGCTGATTAAGGGCCAGACACTGGTACTGGGAGCAGGCTAAGCAGCATTCTGGAAGATGGCCTGGATACTTGGCCCTCGCAAAAGCTTATATCGCTGTGAGATACTTCACCAAATTCATGAACATTGCAAGGAACCTCTGAAACACCTCATATCTCACTGCAGTTCTTGAACCGAACTACATCTCCAAGAAAATGAATTACTGCTTCGATGCACCAAACACTAACGTTTTAATCTCATTAACGCAGAACATTCTAGGCTGCCCTTGACGCCTTTGTCGCTGGATCTGCCTGTGATACTCTCTTCCAGGTGCCTTGATTCCGTCAGTCGTAGTGGAGACGTAGTGGAATGTGTCATCCATCTGGATTACAAAAGCTTTCTTGGGATCAACCAGTAAGAGCTCCGAAATCTTGATTCGCGGCTCTGCTGGAATTGCTACGGATTGGAAAGTTGTCGATTTGCAGCTCTTGGTGCTGGCTCCCGTCTTCGCCAAGGTTGTCCTGATCGAGCATTCAGTACTGCCCGTTCCATTCCTCGGGACTGCGGGAAGGATGGTCTTTGTCTGGATTTAATGGACTGGACAATTCTTGGACTTGCTTGACTCTATCTCCGACTTCGAGGCTGCATGGTGGCATTCGTTTCCGCCCCGGTGTACTGGGGCTGATCTCTGCGGAGTATAGCCGCCCATATGCTCCAATTGCTGCTTCAGTCTCGACAAATCTCTGACCTTACCCTCGTTGTTGCAACGCTCTTCTTGTGGCTGCACTGTACTCGGTACTCACGGCGTTCGAAGGCGTGAAGAAGGAGGAGCTGACCGTCTGAGCTCAATGTACCAACAATCCCATCAGGGGCCTCGGATGACACTACTATTTGCCTAATGGTCTTGCAGTCCTTCTACATAAGGCACCGTCACAGTACATTGCTTCGTCGACTCCCCAAGGGAGCGAGCTGACTGGGCTCTGCCTGTCTCGCAGACTAATTGGCCGAATGCCGAATCAAGTATCGCGCCCTACATCGGCAGAGTCATCTTACAACCTCTCACAAAGCGTTTGCCATGATACTCGAGACCATTGGAGAGTGTATTCTAGGGCGCATTTGCTATCGGAGCCTTGGCATGGTGTTGGTGAGAAGCTGTTAGGAATACCTCCCTACAATATTTGTGCGCAGTACCTCGTATCACTCCTCTAGCACCTGGTACCGGCACTTATTCAGAACACACTTAAGGGTTCATCTACGATTACAGTCTATTCTGGTTCGGTCAGGTCAGCTCCCCGGTTAAATTACAAACCTAAACTAGGGATTGACCCGGCTTCCTAACTGCTATTCCTACGCCGTCTCTTTAAGCAGCTTACTAGACGATAATAGCGATGCTTGAAGCTTTCAAACGATCGGCAATAGATGTCGGAGATTTGACCGCTTATATCCGCTCCCGGAGGTCTCTGGAACGAGATGGCGCCTGAGACTTCGTACGGCTCTTGGACACGATACCATTTACTCGGGAGGAGATGTTAACCTCCAAAGGCGTAGGCGAGAGCTCTGAAGCAGCTCGTTAAGACGGAGATTGCCGGCACGTACGAGGCTACATAAGGAAGACGTGAAAAGGCCATGTCATCTCATATCGACAGCACCAATCGTCTTCGAACGATTGAGGGCTAGACGTCCTGCTGCATTAATAACAACAACTGTATATTAAGCAGTCGGGCATCAAATGGCTTGTATCTTACCGTCGCTTACTCCATCGGATCCGCGCTCCGTTTAGAAGTGGCGCACTGCTCCGAGACGCAAATGAGTCTTTACCCCGTGTTAAGTAGTAATTACCCGGGCTTTGGATCTTCTTTATCTCAAATTACCCTCGATTCGACTTCTTTCTACTGTCGTGTCGGGCGAGACTTAGCGTACTGGACTGGCTGCGTGCCAAGCTCTCCCAGAATCACTTGTATATCGTAGTTGCTTCTTTTACCCTCCTCGCTACGGCTACTTCTCCCTGAACGACCCGCTTAATCGCAGGATAGCATGGGCTAGTGTCATGACTCTGCTCCATGCGCAAAACGTCGGCGATACGGGATCGAGGCCCTCGACGGGTTGTTCTCTAAACATACCTGGTACTTAAAAGTCTCTTTCGATTTTGGGCTTCCGGGGAGTATTGTGTTCCGTACCAGTGGAGGACTTCATTAGCTGCTTGTAGACATCCTCGGTAGTCGGGAGAGAGCTCCTTCACAGATAGCGACCAGCACCTAATACAGGATCAGCTGTTTTAGCCTGTTTAATAATATCGACTCCGCTACCGCTTACCGGTGAAGGATACAAGGCAAAAGGCCCGGGCCTCTTTCATGTCGGATGTTTTGGATTATTGGCAATAGTATCAGTATACTCCTATTAGCTACCGCATTATCCCGGTGCTTCTCTCTTGTAGGAAGCCCCCTACCAACCTACATAACAGACAACGACACCCTTGTCATAACGACAATTTCGAGTGCAACGAATTTCGTTTCGGAATGGGAGCTACGAGTTCCCGAGAAGAATCGGAAGCGGTCAGAGGAGAGCCCTCTATATATACTGGCTTGTATTAGAACAACATACAATTCCTCGCCTCGCACAAGATAATGCCGCCTTCGTAGCCGGGAATGGAGCAAGGAGACACACATCGGCTTCCTCTCACGTCTTGGTAATCGAGTCGTAGTCCCATCAGTCAAATTGTAGTAGAATCGTTATACTCCAGGCATTGACACAAGGTCTTCGCTTCCAAGCCCCAAGCCGCAATTTTCTTTGTAGGGAGGATTCCGGATTTCCGCTATCTTTGCTACGTTGGCTCAGGGTCATCCTCGTGGTGGAAGACCTCGCAAACCGTTCTAGAGATCGACCGCCCGAGCTGCTCTCTAGGGGCTCTCTACCCGTAGGAGAAGGATTGCGTCAAACGAGCGCTTAGGAGCATTCTGGCGGCTCTTGATTTTGAGTTAGAGTATCCGCTTCGATGTCGGTCCCGATTGTACGCAATCCGATGAACCGGAAAACTCTTGGAAAGATGATGTTGTTAGCATGATATTTCATTGCTAAGGATTGAGACAGCAGTGGGGGTTTCCAGTGCAATCTTGGAGCTACGAACGCCAATCGCAGAACTGAATCAAGGCCATGCAAGCAGATAATGGTAGCATGGGCCATCATTTTCCTCACCAATTGCCGAGTCGATTCGACCATATCTAGCGGGCCAAAGTCTCATACAGCCGTGCAGGAGTCCCACGTTTCCCATCGATAGCGGAATTCAGTATCAAAGGTATACCCCGTTGTTCGAAACTGGAGCTTCGTAAGCTAACATTCATTAGCCTCAAGAATGCCGCGGTCAATTCGCCGTACTCATTGCTTCCACCTTGACATGTCACATTAGGCACAATCGCCATCTCCGATCATCGACGCAAAAGCTGCGGATCCGAAAATCCAGACCAGGATCGTCTCCCAAGTACCATGAACCGTGAGAGACCAGATCTTGCTTACAGAAAGGAAGGCCAATGAATGTGTCGAGCTCAGAGTACCAAGTTGGAAATGCGTTGCATTCAACCAAGCCTGGGGCTTAGGGGACCCGATTAGGCAAGCTATGGACCTGTCATCCCCTTCTTCCAGACGATAAGACAAATCATAGTTATGATGATAGTCGAATCGAATATAACGAAAGAAAGCCGGCCGCCCATCCCTCGTCGAAGCTCCAGGCGTCCGTATAAGCAAGCATAAGTCGAACTTTCCGCTGCTTTCTCTCACAGTAAGGTGAAGCAATCCCCAAATGCGCGATAGTATAGCAGTGGCTGCAGAGAACAACGATTACTAGAGTCGACATAGCCTACTCCAGCTTCACCTCGAACTTGGACTCCCTTCGCCCCAACTTCCGCTTTTCAAAGACTGCCTACGTCTTCCGTCTCTCCGAAGCCAGGTCTCTCTGCGACAGGCCGGCAGTAAGCATCTCGAGGCAACCCCATGGGCTAGGGCAACCGTGGGGATAGTCCAGTGTCCTCGGAGTCCCGACCATGTTCGCATCGCCGATGCCCAACTCGTCTGGCCCGGCCTATCTTTGGATTCCGTCTCTATTGAACCCGTCTCTATCGAGTTTCGTCTCTCCCAAGCTCCTTCTCTTACAAGTCTCGCCGCTTCACGACAGCGATTCGTCCTTGTTAAGCATACAGCAACGGAAACGTAGGCGTGAGGAAGCGAGTACTAGGTGGAACAGAGGGTTCCCAGTCTCTCGGCCTTGGTTTCGAACGGGTCGCCGAGCTCCTTAGGAACAATAAACGGCCTGAAGTACCGAGGAGATCAGAAACAGCGTCGACCTGCATCTGTCGTGGAGAAACCCTTTCCAGTCCTATCGTGGCTTCCAAAAGGGAGTATGGACGACGGATGACTCGCGAGCGTGTGCCCGGAGCTCGGTGTGCACGCCGAGATTCGCCTACAGACATGGGTCCGATTCCAGACCGACTTCCCCTCGTGGAATGAGTCCTGCTTCAGCCTTGGAGAGAGCGAGCCGCCTGCCTCAAGCATTAGCAAGCCGGACCGTCCCGCCGTGGCTCTGCTGTAGAGAATTGCACGGGTAATAGCATCGCCGTGGCTGGTATAAGAAACCTGACGGTCATGCTTGCAAAGTTTTGGGAGTTCCGTACTTCCCGAGTTTCAGTAGCGGAGCCGTCCACTTTTGATAGGGACGGGCAACGCTGCTATTACCTATGAGGGTCGATGAGGATCAAGGAGAGATAGGCGACCTGGAGCGGAGTCGTTGAGATACAGAGATCTAATCGTCGTACATGGCAGCAGCATCTCCACGATTTGCACTCCAGATAGCACGTTGTGCAGATGCGAGACGCTCAGTCTCGCAACCTCAAATCCAATACCCCAATCCAGAGCGGACATTATTGCCTTTCAGGACCGCACATGAGCTTGCATCTCCGCCTCCATCCCAGCCAAAGCCTCAGCGATCTCCGTAACGAATTTCCGCCAGACTTTGAGGTTCTCCTCTCCCTCGTCGATCTGCTGGTCGAGCTCACGCAGGCGATGGGCAATCGTCTGTGCTTCCTCATCCTGAAAGTTGGAATCATCCTTGGAGTTGCAATCACCCAGAGAGGGAGCATGCTGTCCGGATTGGGCGTCGTCGGCGGCGCTGAATCCCATCGTATTATTGGCTGGGAAGTGACGACAGCCCTGGTCTGCAGGCTTGGCCTCGGCGGCACTATTCAGGGGACGCTCTTCAGAACACGCCTTCTCAGCGATCTCCGGATTCCAGTCGTTGGGGGAGGAATGGTGCGGCTCGATGGGCCAAAATCTCACACTCTCCTTGTCGACACCGTCCAGCGACGATCGGGTCAGGAGAAGACGCTGCTCTGCCAGTTGCTCTGCAGTTGGGAGACCGTAGTCGCTGGGCAGCGGAGAGGGCAAGCTGGGAGAGTGGAGGGCGTCGTCGCTGGCGGCTGCGGCGGCCATAGAGCTGGCTGCGGAAGTGTAGTGAGGTAGCATCTGTGCTGAGGAGGAGGCTCCATGTTGATTGGCGCTGGCTTTGGACGTGGTGTTGGTCGTGTCCATGGGACGTAGGCTCAATGATCGGAGGCCGTCCACGAGCAGGCGTTGCTGCAAGCCAGAAGCAGGAAGTCCATTTCCATCAATGGTCTGCTGCCGGAGCGGGCTGTTTGCTCCGTCTCCAAGCCCGGGAGAAGACTGTGGGACCATTCCGGAGTTGCGAAGGGCGTCTGTAACATCCGAGTTCTGGAAGGCCTCGTTAAGGAGGCGGTAGTCGCGCGGACCTTGATGCTCAACAGCGGGATGTGGAGAACGCTTCTCCATGATGATGTCGCCCGCTGGCCGCTGGTCAGGTTGGTGACAAGCCTTCTCGAAGGCAAGATCGGATCCCGATTCAGAGCGGTGAGCCTTTGGCTGACTGTGAGGGTATGTCCCATCTTCGGGCTCCTGGTGCGCAGCCGTCACCAGTTCCCTCGCAGCCTCCAAGACCAGTCCAACATAGCTCTTCTTCAACCCTGTGAACTGCACCTGAGTATCAACTTCCTCTCTGTCGCAACGTGGGGCGCTTCTGACGAAACGCTCGACTCTCTCCACCAAGGTAAAGTTCAGCTCAGGACAAGATGTCAACTGGTGGCATGGCGGGGAGGAGAGGTTATCCATCGCTGGATCGAGCAAAATCTGGGAGGAACAGAAGTCAGCGGTAAACTTTTGGCTGGGTAGCTCGAATGGGATTTGCGTCTACCTCGGCCATGATACCTGGTATCGGGACAGCATTGTCCGCCAATCCCATGCGTCCCAGTACCTGGATGAGCCATTGTTTGATACTGTCCGGGATCTGAAGTCTCGCTCCGCATTGGGCGAGAAGCTCTGCTGCCGGGGTATGACCGGCGCCGTAGGTATGAGGGATGGAAGGTTAGCTTTGCGGACGAGTGGACGGGATCGGGGATGAGGATGACTAACAACGTCAGTGAGGTCTTGAGCCTTGATGAGTTGAATGGCGTCTTTGGAGCTGGCCATTTTGAGCTGAGAGCGATTCCAAGAGTCAAGCCAGCGTCTGATGAATGGAGAGTCTGTGCAGCCTGGCTGGATGGATTTCTCAGTCGGATGGACACTGAAGCAGAGTGCGCTGGATTGAATGAGAAGAGAAAAATGCACGTCTGATACCCTTTTGAACAGAGGCGGAGGCCTATGCCACCAGAATCGTTATCGATAGGGCGGAGGCCGATGCTGTAGTACAGACCCAGGACATTGGTTCTTCGGCGCCGAAACCGAAAGTGCAGCGTCGGAGGCCGAGGCAATGTTCGTAGGCGCTTGGATGGAGGATGAACAGTCCCGTGACAGGTTACTAATCTTGACTTTTCCCAGAATCGACCTGGCGGAACACACACTGCAGCAAGCAACCTCAGTGTCGACCGTAACCGCCGGAACTCCCACCCAGAGACCTCCGCCATGTCCGCGTTCGATCTCCGGCAAGAGCACGCTGCGCTCAAGCAGAGGTTCCAGGACGCTCAATCCAACGTCGCCGACTGGCAAACAGCCCTGGACAATATGAAAGCAGAGCGCACAGCTCTCTTGTCGCAACAGATCCGCCTCGCCATGCCGCAGAAGCTGGTATAGTATCCATTCCCCTCCACTCACATCTTCCGTGCTGACTTTGTTTCGTTTGCAAGAACTCTCGTCTTCCCCGCGAGGGCGCTCTGCTCACAGAGTCCGCCTCGAACCGCTTCATCAACCTTGTCGAGCTCGCTCTGTCCTCCGCCGCCAAAGGCTATCACGGCATGGCATTCCTCAATGCGTACAAGGCGGTAGTGGCGTATGCAGTGCCTGATCGAAGGGAGGTGTTCTTGGAAAATTTGCGTCGTTTCCCGCCGAAGGATGGGTTCGAAGAGATTCTGGCAAAAGCGGAGATGGAGGAGATTGGAGAGACCGTGGACAAGGAGGAAGAGGGGGACGAGGAGCTTTGAGGCGGATGGTAAGATATTGTGGATCGTGAGTAGAGGGTGGAGATGGTCATGGCCATTTTCACAGGTCGAGGTGGACGATTCGAAGGGTTGTGACGTTGTCTGCAGGTTTGGTATAGCATCCTGGGTTGTCAGTATTCAATTCAAGGAACACGGAGGGTTGCAATCGAACGGAGGACAGTCTACAGTATACCCAATTCCCTCTCAATTCAACTATCCAGTTCCCCTCCGCCGACGGTGGCTGCTTCCCGCACAGAGGCGTCTTCCCAGGAAATCCTCGCAACTTTGACGCAGGCGATGGGGGAAACGCATTCTGGCGTCCTTTGTATGCTGACAGCACCTTCAAACCGGCTGTGCGGCAAGAACGACCAGTCTATACTCTCAGCATCTGTATGTCCTGATCCTCCTATATGACCTTAGCATTTGGGATGTCCACATTCGATGTCTAGGCTCTGCCTCTGCTTTATCGTCCCTCACCCGACGCTCGCGGCTCGAGCTCTCCACGTGTCCCGCATCTTTCAGGACTCCTCTCTGAAGACTCCCAGAGGCAGCGCTTGTGTAGTGAGAGTCGCTGCGAGTCTCGTTGGAGTTCCGACATGTCTCGAGGAGGAAGCGGTGGGAGGAATCAGGATCTGCCAAGCTGGTGGCCGGGTGTTAGGGAGCGGCGCAGCTTCGTAGCGCAAATGATACAATACAGGAGCATGGCCAAGAGTGTCGCGGTGGTGATCAATGAGTATGGTAGCCGTGTGTGTGGATACGGAGATGGTGGTGAGAGAGATGGAACGGCGGAGCGCAAGCGGCAAGCCTCGAGGAGTGAGCAGGACGGGACCGGGCGGCACGCGCCGAACCTCGGATGAAAAATTTCAGGCAGCCAGGCATGAACGTGGAAACCCGCCTTCCGCTAGGTTTTCGGGAGTTGTGGAGATATATACAGTCTCGTGAAAGAAGCTTTCGTGACGATGGAGGCGCATTTTGACCAGCTTGTGTGGGAAAAGGATGGGACACATTGCAACCCACGCCGCGCAAAGATCTCCCAATCGCCGAGTCAGGCAGGCCAGAGGACTTTCAATCGAATTTTGGTGGGCGACGCATGAAGTTCTTGGCGGATGGTCGGAGCTCTGCCGGAGAGATGATCCGGCTGAGTCACTGGTGGACGGGACGGCGCGGCGCGGCGCGGTGCGGTCGGGAAGAGCTCCGCAGATTCTTCTCCGCGTCTCCGCGAAAATACTCCCCGAAAATAACAACGACACCACACTGCAACACCCCTGACACCATTATGCAATTTGAAATCCACAGTTCAGCAGTAACCAGACCTTGCAATACTAGTGAAAGGATCAGAAACAAGCATGACCGCAGTCATATTTCAGTCTGTCTGTCTGCGGACTATTCCATACATATTATCAAGTATCGCGGTCGTGAGATTTTTTCTTCTTTTCCAATCTTCCACCCCATCACTCATTGGTTGCCAGCTCATCATTTTGCGCAGAAGGAATCCGCTCCGTCTATCAGTCGTCATTGAGGCTTTCAGCGGTGGCATACCAAGCTCTTCCCCGCTCTTATTCACGACCGATCATGCCCTGCTCCTCCATGAGGCCCACGCCAAAAGTCCACGCATCAGCACTATTGCGAGCCTTGCGAGCGATCTTCGAAGACTCGCTCACGGATGATGCGCTGCACGAATCGAGTCCGTCTTGAGACGTTCCAAATCGCCCTGGCATCTCCGGAATGGGCGAGCGGATGCCGAAAGAAGGCAGCCGGGAAATAGTCCCATAGGGAGAGCCGTACTTGAAGAGAGGAGTCGGTGTGTCTTGGTTGAGGTACTGCTTCGGAGGAAGAGCCGCCGGAGGAACCGCAAAGCGACGAAGGCCAGACCCGGAAGACGAACCACCAGGACCGTATCCGAAGGTCGAACCGCCGTATCCGGAGTCAGCTGGGGTCGTCTCACGCTTCGACAGGTAGAGTTTCCCCTTTGGGACAGCGTCACGCTGGTTCATCTCCATCTGAAGACGGGAGTTCTCCGCTCTCAAATGCTCAGTATCGGCCTTGGCTTCTTCACGAATGAGCATGGCGTTCTGCTTCTCGTTGTCCCGCTCGCGAGTCACATTGCTGAGGAGCTGGTAGAGACGCTTCATATCATCGGTCTGCTTGGTGTTGGCTCCGACGTTGCGCTGATTGGCGAGCTCCTCGTAGGCCGCCTTCACTGCCCTCACCACTCCCTGAAGATGCTCGACGTCGACCTTGTGGGCATGCTGCTTGGCGGCGTTGGCTTTCTTGGCTTCCTTCAATTCTTCCTGCAGACGATCGACTTCGCCCTCCTTCTGGCTGAGGCGGTTGACTTGCTCTTCGTTGGTCTGCTGCTGGGTGGTGTTGTGCTGCAAGGCAGCATCACGCTCGTGGGTCAGGTTGGCGATGTTACCACGAAGCTGGCTGATGGTGGTGTGCTCCTGGGTGGCGTTGTTCTGAATGGCAGCATCACGCTCGCGAGTCAAGTTCCCGATAGCACCACGAAGCTGGTTGATGGTGGTCTGCTGCTGGGCTGTGATGTTGTTGACGGCAGTGTCACGCTCGCGGGTCAAGTTTGCAATGGACGCATGAAGCTCGTTGACGACGGCCTTGTGCTGCTCGTTGCTGTCGACAACGCCCTGCTGCTGAGAGGCTTTGGCGTCGTTCAATTGGGTATCCAAGCTCAAGACATGAGCCTGGAGGTTGCCAACCTGGAGCTGAAGGTCGTTGGCTCGCTGCTGCTGGTGGCTCTCCTGCGGGGCCATGGCGTTGGCTTGCTGGAACGGCTGCTGAGCTGAGGGAGCCTGAAGCTGAGCACTCGCACCGCCCTCGTGGATCGGCACAGCACCCTTCAGGTGGTTCGGAATGCGCATCCCATTCATCCCCAACAGGAAGTGCTCCACGGCAGTCTCAATCAGGACACGCTCCGTGAGGGTGTGGAACTTGACCTCCTCACGCACCGCCCAATCGACACCAAGGCCAACCTTCTGCACTCCATGGCTGACCTTCCAGTCTCCCGCGAAGCAAGTGGTGCTGACATTGCGCCAACGCTGAATTTCCTTGCCGTCGATACTGAACTTGTCCAAGACGGGATTGAGCTTCTCGGCCTTGACCTCAGCCTTGACCTTGTCGAGGGTAGAGCGGAAACACTTGGCGAGGAAGTCTTCGTTGCCGACGACAAGGCCGAGCTTACGGCCGAGGCGCACCAGGCGGGCGGGATCGGGCGTGTTCTTGGAGTGGTAGCCCTGCTCGGCGGCGTCCTTGATGATAATGGTGGCGGCGGTGACGGGGGTCCAGTAGATCTTGAGGTTGTAGTTGTTGGTGGTGAGGTTCTGGAACGTGCCGTATTGGTCTTCTCCGGCTTCTTGGTTGGCCATGGTTGGTAATGGAAGTCTCGGAGGATGGAAAGCAGTGGACGAGAAGGTGAGTGATGATGGGGGCAGGTAGATGTCCGAAAGGAGTTCCAAGTTGATGTCTGTATTCTTTCTGTAGATCCGGGCTTGATACTTTCTGAATTCTGAAGACGGGGGGCAACGGGGAAGGGACCAAAAACGACGATGTCGGTGGACAAGAGGAAGAAGGATGGAGATTGAAAGCAAATGTCCCTTGTGGAGGAAAGCGTCTCGGTCCTCCGAACCTCTGCCCTAACCGTCTCGGAGGGCCGAAATCGACGTTCTGGACTAAGAAGCAAAAGATGCAAGCTTCATGCAGGTTGCCGTTTGAGGGATTCGGAGGCCGAACCAGTGCTTAGATTTTGACACCTCAGGCTATATATCTTGATACCTGAGGTTTCTGCATACCGTCGAGATGGGGGATATGTGTCAGATCTTGGCATAACATTCAATCCCGGATATGGCTTCAGCCTTCGTCTCGAAGGGGGAGAAAATTTGACACCAGGAATTTCAGGCCTCAGGCACAGATAATGCGTGCTATTACATCAACAGAGCTTCTCTTTGTCTTTCAGAGGCGAGTTGGCAATTTATATACCTCTGTGAGGGAGATGTATATTTTGTCAGATGAATGCCAACTTACGGCCGAAATTAATACCCAATGATCAAAGTACGATCCAACCACATTTTGAACCTTTAAAGTCGCCACCTTAATCCAACAACTATTCCAATTTCTTTTCCAATAACCATTTCACTTCCCATCTTCCGTATGCCCACCCAGAACACCACCCCATTTCCCTAACAAACTCGTAACCTCGTTCGCAATCCTCCACCTCACGGTCTTGATCTCGTCAATTCTCGCATTCCCAAGGTAGAGCGGATTGTCCTCTTTCCATCCGATCCTGTGCAAACTCGCACTCATGGTCTCAAAGCCCTGTCGAAACTCGGTAATGTTCGCAAAAGTTGGAGGTCTTACAGCCAACACTTCCGGCGTCGTCCCACTGCAGACTTGCGGAAATCGATGGAGGAGGTATGTCGAAAGGATCTGGGAGGACCGCCAGTCGAATCCGAACGAATTTAGCATGTCTTTGAGTGCTTTGACGTTTTCCAAGCAGAGAGCTTGGAGGTCCCGCAAAGCTTGCTCTTGTGTCTCGAGTTCCATGGCGGCCCTGGATAATGTGTGAAGCTGTTGTTTTGCTCGGCTCCGCTTCATCTCACGCTCTCTGAGCGCTTTGGTGAGGCGAATGTGCAAGATATCGCTCATGATGCAGGAGATCGTCCATGGCCCGTCATCCTTCCAAGTCGACGGCGAACTGGTACTCGTGGAGGAGATCAAAAGCCCCAAGAAGCGACGATAACTCTGCCAAATCTCATCCATCTCCTCCGCTTGCTTTAGGATAGTAGCCTCCAGACCTCGAGCAGGAGCATCGATTCGTCTCTGTTGGTCCCAATTCAACATGTAGCTCAGATCGTCTTCCTTTCTGAGAAATCCAGCCGGCTTCTCGGGGCAATGTCCCTTGTCCGCTTTCTGATGCCGACGGAATTGATCCTCGATCAGAGCGCCGGGAGACAGGAGGTATCGTGTGTGATCGAGGGAACAGATCCCCAGAGCCCATGTTTGCATTGTCATGTTAGCATGCGGAATTTGGGCGTCGAGACTGCGGGTGTAGTTTGTTGCGAGCTCGGAGTAGGATGTTGGCCGCTGTTGTTGGGATGCTGGCCATAGGAGATAGCAGATGATAGCCATGATAACGGGAAAGATCATGAAGAATTGGCAGCACTTCTTCGCAGTGGCCTTGATAGTTCGGGAGAAGCCAGAGTGCAAATGCGGCTTGTTGTTTTCCAATTCCGACCCTTTCGACTGCCGCTCTGCCGGATTAGTTTGTTCGATCTCGGTGCTCCCCGGAGACTTCGACGAAATCACAGCATCTTGTTCAGTCTGTTTCTGTATTCTTGGAGCATCCGACTGCGTAGCAATCAGTTTCTCTGCTTTAGCTTCCCCGGACACTGAGGTCTTTTGGACGAAAGATCCGGGCACTGCAAGACTTCTAGGAGACGCCCCTTCGTCCATGACCCGAGTCACCCGACGTTCGACTTCGTTAAAACGTTGGGAATTGTTCTGCGGGACGTTGGAAGGGCGGGAAGCAGGCTGGCCTTCGTCAGACATATCGCTGCGGCTCGTTTGCCCGAGCTTAGAGTGAGGAAGATGTCCGCAGTCGGTCTGAGAGGTCTTGATCTGGTGCGTTGGAGTTGCGGCCGGCTGATGGGAAGGATGTTCGCCTTTCGTCTGGTCTGAGGATCCATCTTGGCCAGCACTGGGAGTCGTCTCGCCGCCTTCGCCATCGGCCGCACGACGCATTTCCCGATCCCACTCAAGCTTCCACTGTCTGATCGTTGCTTCGTCCCAAATCCTCACGGCATACATGTCGCAATCGAACAAAGCTCTCTTCGCTTTGAGGTATTTCTCTTTCAGTTTTCTTTCCATGAGCTCCATATGAGCGTCGGATCTCTCTCCGCGTTCCCTGTTTTTCAGCGGTAGATACTCTGCTTCGCACTTCTTGAATACCATGTAAGCATCTTTGAGTTCCTCTTCGGACGGCCAATACTGCGGCAGTAGCATAGACATGTTGGAGCGCTGCAAAAGCAGTGGAACGATTCAACGAGCTGAAGCTGGGGCGAATAAGAATGGAAAGGTAGGTCCGGTTTTTCTGATTAGGAGAGCAAACGGGCAGCGGGGAAAGGGGTATGTCTTGGCTTTCGGAAGATCGGGAGTGCTGTGAGACATTGTGATATAGAAGACAGCGATGAATCCGCAAAAGTCAAAGGTATTACGAATTGATTCAAGTTCCACTCGGATCAAGTGCAACGAGACATACAGGCTTGTTTGAAGTTTCGACCGACGACGGGCGCCTTCTGAGAGGCCGAGGAGGTGTCACGATAGGTCAGGTTGCACTAAGCTGTGCGGACCACATGCACCTTACTTGAACCTCACTTGAGCCGGGGAACTCCGCGGGTGCATTGCGGGATCACGTCGACTACACCGTCGCACCGAGAAGCTTCTGCAAAATCTGATCTCTACAGTTCACCGGAAATCGGAATATAGAGGTCATCCTGCTAGTCCAAAAAGGCCTGGAATAAATCAATATTCGGCGGACTACGGAGTATGGCATTAGGACTTGGTACAGAAGCGTTTGCAGTACATCAAGGATAATACAAAGCCAAGGCATAGATTAGATCTATCTATTTACCAATGCCTTCCACTTTGTCACCTCCGGCGGACCGTGATGCCTGACTGACTGTCCCCTATTCCGATCCGATGTAGAAACTTGCTCTTTGATCTCTTGCTCCAATGCTTGTGCGCGACAGCTCCAAGCAATTGTATCGTGATCCTGACGATCGCTGCCCTCACTTCTCCCGCGCAGCCTCCACGATCTTGTTCACCAATGTCTGCTTCTCTTCCCTCGCACGCTTCTGGGCCCCCTTGGTAGCCAGCTTCAAAGCTGCTACCATCTCGAGAAGGCCAGCTTCCTCGGCATCGCCATCTCCAGGGCCGGAGTAGCCTACAGCCTCAGACGTCTGCCCATATGGAGGGCATGGCAGTGGACCTGGAATTTTCTCCCCCGTACAGATATCCTCCTCCGCACCATCCCCCACATCCTGCCAAATGTCCCTTGCCTCGCCTTTTACTTGCAATCTTCTCTTCATCTTGCGCTCGTCCTCCGCTGGTGGAGGCGGCGGACCATGGTATCGCTGTATGTATTCCTCCCAGACCCTCTCATAGTACCGACTCCAGGTGTCGCCCTCTTGGTCCGTCGTCAAATCGGCCACCTCACGAAACGGAGCATCGGCCTTGCACCGGTTGACCAAACGCTCAATAACGATCAAATCGAGGGCTTGGTGTCCGGTGATTTGGTTGCCGGGTGGGGCCGTGAGGGCGTTCATGCGCTGATCGTGGAGGATCTTGGCGAGGGCAGAGGCAGTTGGACGGGATTTGCCTTTGGATGGATTGTAGGGGCCATAGGCTTCGTAGAGAAAGCTCTTAACTTCGTCGGGGTAGGCGATATTGCCCTTCTTTGCGAGGAGGTCGGCGGCCGGAAGGTTCTTGGTGCCGTAAGCCTGTGTTTCCAGAGTGTGTTAGCGAGGGAATGTGGTAATAGTGGTGGGAGCATCTTACGACGTCAGGAACTGGCGGAGCCTCCATAGTGCACGATCGGCACCCGCAAGACTCAGCGTGGGATGTTTTTGGCCCAGATTCACTATGTACGCGTGAGGAGAATGAGGAGTGCGAGAAGTGAGAGCCTGGGAGCATTCCAGCCGCCGGAGGCCAAGGGTAGACAAGAGCAAGCACCGAGATAAGACGAGAAGGCGTCGATGCCGGCTTGTTTGTTGCAGTCAAGCACTGCTCGAGCCCCGTGTGAAAGTATTGCCGCTCGATGCAGGACACCATGCAGGGCCCTGCATGAGATTCCCGCTCGTGCCGACAATGACTGTATTACCGAGCGCCAAGATTGGGCCTCTGGATTTGACTGCCATGGTAACACTTTTGCACTTTCTGCGGACGTCACATCTGCGTCGAGCCGGAATCCCGATTCCCCAAGGCGTGGTCTCTCCGCTCCACATTTGGGGAGATCGTAGCTCAAAAGCAGTGCGATTGATTAGGCAATGGGCACTCCCGCGGTTGACAATAGCTCCAGGACACTGCAAGTGTGACGTGCAGAGAGTGGCGTACCATGATTGGCGCCCAAGAGCCATGCCATACAGCGTCCCCGCAGGGGTACTCATTCAAAAGCTGTGGCGGCAAAGTGAAACTCGGGGAAGGTTGCACAGCAGCCAGTCGCTGCCACAACAGCCCCGCTCCTTCGCCAAGCGCTTGATGCAATCCGAGAACGGCATGCATGAGTGTGTAACGATCATCGGCACAACGGGTGAAGTCTGCTGCGGATCGTACTACGGCGCCTCCCTAGCGTGGCTTGAGATTGCCGCTTCCACAGATCTGGATAGTCCCGCTTCGCCAACGAGAGGACGCCATTTGCAATGCAAGCATGAAATTGACATCTCGTTATTTCTTTCTTTCTCTGATTTCTCTCTTTGATCGGACATTGTGACATGCCAGAAGTTGCTCATCTGGTCGTTTCCAAGTAAAGATACACACCGTGTGAAGCTGAAACACTTCCGACGGGTATGCGCCGTCTGCCGAAAGTGATGCGTATTTGCCGCACGACTCTGCAGAAATGTGACAGGGACCTGATGCGACACAGCATGACGGCAGATCGGCAATAGATGCAGATCTTTGTCTAGCACCCATGATCACATCTTTTCGTGGCCTTGCGTTTGGTGGCGCAGATTCCTTTGCTTTCCGCCCCGGCAAAACGTCGCATCAATGTCTGCTCCCGTACCATCATTTCGCCGCCGCTCACGGACAACACGCCTTGATACCGGCGGCAACACTGGCCGGCGGGACCAATCACCAGCTCCATAACATCAGAGCCGTGTGGATCCCTCTAGCTTTGGCAGATCAAAGTCCCGGACTCTCCCCCGCTACTTTCCTCAGTCAGGGGAGAGATTCTCCGGACTTCACCTTACCGAATCCCACTGCACATGAACACAGCCTTCTCTTTGGCCCAGCTTTGTTAACAGAAGTATCTTCAAGGCATCAAAGACCTTCCCGAGATTGGATTCGCCGTCGCCATGGCCTCCCAGCTCTCCGCCGTCAGCAAGAAGCCAGCCAGTATGTTCCGCCCTTTCTCAGTATGCAATCCCTCTGCTGACCTGACAAACAAGAAAAGCAGAGCGACTTCGAATCCAAGAAAGACTACCGCGATTACCTCGAATCCTCCCTCGAAGAGAACGGCGAGCGTAGCCGTCTCCTCTTCGAAATGGAACAAGCACTCGAGGAATTCGAAGCCGGCACTGGCCACGGCACAAACGAGGACTCCGATGCGACCAAGATCAGTAAGGACCTGTTGCGTGCCATTTCGTATCTGTGTCGTCCAGAGCCGAACTTTGAGAAGGTGGTGGATCGTGTGCAGCGTGCGCTGGAGCTTGCGAAGGACTGTCGGGATGCTGCGCGTTCTTGAAGATCTTCCGCGGTGGGGTCACGGGATACGGCTCGGTGGAAAGGAACAAGCGTTATGAGGTATTTGAGGCTGATTGCCTGTTGCCAAATGTCAGTTCCCGCCAGTTGCCAAATATCAGTTCTTGCCAGTCGGCGGGGAGTCAAGTAACAATGTTGATCTCGGTGCGCGAGTCAGCATCGCATATCGACACTTGAGCGTCCCACGCACTCGAAATTCTTTATTGCAATGCCTACCGATAAGTTCAATACCGCAAAAGCTTGTGGAACTGCGAGGGCTCCATAAAACGACCGTTCCTTGCGTTTTGGGAATGTTCGCGATCCGTATGTCTCTTGTTAACGAGCATGCTCGTTGTGGTACCTGCCATGTGTGATTACTCGCAGTAGTAAGACTTCGGACTGGTGCTTGGCTTCTTCAACCTCGTGGCTCGCAGTTCTTCGACGTGACTGTCGACGCATCACCCAGCGGTATAGCCTCATCGAACATATGAAAGCGTAATGGTGAGCCGCCGATTCTTTGCCAGCATCGTCGATCGACCGTCGAAGTTAGAGCTCCCGGGGAGCGTCAGCGTCTGAGAAGGATGGCGATGCTGTAGCAAGTCCTCGCAATGGCATGGTTCTGTAGGAATCCTCTCAGGTGCAGTAGCACCTTCCTGCAATGGCTGACATGCGCTTTCTAGTTCGGGTAGGTTCCCGAACCTGAATCAGCCAAATCCGGAAGGCGTACACAGAGGGTATATCTACCCTTTCGCTCTCATCGAGCAGGGCGGAGGTGCAGAGTGGAGCCCTTGAGTTGCTTGGACACTGCCGAACCCGTCCTTCCAAAACGTCGAGGATCGGTTCGGGTGGATTCGCGAACCTGAAACAGCCAAATCGAAAGGCATCCACAAGTGCCTCTCTCATTTTGTCGAGCTATAATAAAGCGTGTCCGAGGGATCTCTTGACTACTCGGAGCTTCTTCAGGCTACTCTCTCGAAGCTTGGGATCTCGATTCGGATAGATGTCCGAACTTGGTTCTGCTGAATCCGAACCTCCAGCAGACGAGCAGCCAAGCTTCCTTCGAGCATATCATTCACATCTTGCGAAAGCCTGTGATGGCCGACTTCGCCTCTTCTCGGTATCAATCGGTGTTTCCAGTACACCACAAAGCGCTGACTCGGGAGAGTAGAGTCGTGAACGTACTCCACCCAATCCATATGTTTGGCTGAGATTGTGCTCCGTTCCTGCATCTTTCCAATATGATCCCATCTTTGAATGGGTATATGACTCGACAGAGCAGCCACGGGATCATCCAGGCTTGGGTGTGTCCCTGAACTCGCTAAACGATTGTCGTTGGCATCTCACCTGTGACCTAGGCTGCGAATATGAGTCGATTTACTTGTAGGGCTGCGCAACCTTGGGGTCGAAGCGGATCAAATTATATAGAGATCACTTTGGCTGGAGATTTGGGCCTAGTTCTCAGTCGTTGGGCCTCGTGATAATCGCCTGGAAGCTCCAGCCTCCAGATCGGCATGTCCGCCTTCCTTGCGGGTAGTTTTGCCGGCAATGTCGATGGCTCTCGCAGTCCCATGATGAATCGCTATTCTTGAAGTCACTGCCTCGCCGATTGAGAAAGCGAGACTATAATGTAGAGCATTGCCTAGTTCGTCTAAGGCACTTATCGTTTGCTTATGCAGATAGGCTTGCCGGCCCGCTTGAACGCTTCCTTGCGGGCATGACTCTTGGCCTCAGTGGATTGTCAGGCTCCAGACGTTGTTACAGCAGAACGTAGCTGAAATCAGGAATTTCTCGAGGGAAGCGACCGAGCACCATAGCCATTGAGATTGCTTCAGGCAATCTTTGGGGTGTGGCGTTACGAGGTAGGCCATACAAAGACTCTGTCCAGATGGCTTCTGAGAAGCCGAAAGACGCCAGGACGCTAGTGATATCGACCACATATTGCCGCGGGATCGCGAATCCTAGAAGAGTGACTTAGTAATCATTTGGCCCCTGGGAGCGTGTTTAGGAGTGTTGACCGCTGCCAAAGGAATGGATGCGGCCACTGTATAGAGGGCTTGCCCGCGGTGGAAATTCATTGTCAGAGCAAAGAGCTTCCCGCTAGTTTTCAATCGCTCTTATTGGCGGATATGTTCCTTCAACGGTAAAGCCTCAGCCTCGCACGGGGAAGTTGAGCACGAGTCATACGGCGTTGGCAGCAGCAGGCCCCCTCAGCAAACCTCGTCAGCACTGACGATCGCCCTGTTTCCCATCGCTCCGCAAAGCACTTAAGACTCACCGCCTTGTTCCCCCCCCCGGTTGCGTACTCCATATTTTGAGAAGTTGGTGCGGAAACTCAAGGCGGCGACGTCTTGAGCTCCGACTCATGCCCTTTACCCCCAGCATTCGAGATTGTGGCGACGCAGTTTGAGCTGCATCTTGAGCTCTCGCGAGTGCGTACGCCGACTACTAGGGAATTCGATCTTAGTCCTCTGACTCCTTTCCTACCGGCTCTTGAAGCCGTGAGCGGTCAATCGCAGCTCCTCGTTGCATTCGAGCAGAGTTGCTCGGTGACTGAGCGCACGGTGGATGTGCCCTCGATGCCGGCAGAGGTGTCTCTCCATGATCGTCATTATTCTCCAGGAAGAACATGGAGGATTTCAACCACTCCGCACCCTCTGCAGATAGAGACGCATGCTTGCGATTAGAGGGCAAGGTCAAGGAAACCCGATATCGTAACACCATGACTCCGTGAGCGCACGTAGTGGAGGCTCCTTTCTGGAGCTGCCTTCCATGGGTGCTGTCAGGGCTTGAGTGCTGCACCAACGTATGTCGACCTTGATGTGTAGAACTTGCCTTGTACGATGTGAAGCTCCTCTCCACCTCTCGACCACTCATCGGGTACATGCAGAGTGCTAGTCCCTTCCAAAGAGTACGGAGGCCCATGATGTGGATTGAGGCCTCCTCCACTCTCTGGAATTGGCGCCAAATCAGGGCCACGACCAGTGTGCGATTCGAAGTGCCAATCCCTGTTGCTATATGGTCTTGCGACCCTTCGTAGTTGTTCCAGCCTTTCAGGTGTATGCAGGGTCCAACGTAACGTGGAGGAGAGTGTCTTTTGTCCTGTACCAAGGCTAAGCGACAAAACCCTGCAACCAAGATTTTGTGACATCGCTCTGCTCCTCCTCCTGTCCGCCGTTGTGCAGAAATTAGAATGCAGAGATTATGCTCTTCAGGTTCCTCCCGCCGCTGTGTCCGGGCTTTTTTGACTCAGTCTCCTTCCTGCCCATGACCGCTGCGCGAGTCGCATGCTCTGTCACACCATGTCCTCCGTGCAAGCGGTAGCCGACACAACTGGTAGCGCATTTCTCGAAGACTGTACATTGATGCTGTGCGGGTATGTCAGCTTCCTTTTCCCGGCTTCCAAGTGCCGGGAATGAAGAATCGGGTGGAAATGCGCACCACCGTGACCCGGGCAGGCCTCTTAGTGGGCTCGAAGTCGAGTGCTCGGAACTGGATGGACACTTGGCCTAAAGGCACCTTCTTCCATCTTGTCTTCCTTTCGTCCGGGTCGATCTTGGCGAGTCTTCTTTGTGTGACGAGTGTTCGCGCGGCAAGTCCCTGTGAGACGAGTGACGAGATGCCCAGATCCTTATGGTCTGGATGTCGAAGTGCAGGTTGCCAGGTACGGAGAAGGCTCCTCAACTCCTTCTTGTCCTTCATAATGCCACGATCCGGATTCAGGTCAGTTGCGAGGAGAATGTGCGCCCGAGGTCTCTATACCCATCTTTATGGCTTCAGCTGCATCGTGGTAAAGGGTGTCGTTCAGATAAGGTAATAGCGGCGGGCGGACTACGGGCCGGCCGCAGCGAACCGCTGTGGAAGATCCGAGGTAAGTCAGTCTGGTCTCGGTCTCGAAGCCTGGACTTTCAATCCACCGTCACCACTTACACTATGGACCTTTCGCCTTGGCGCAATACGACACGACGTACAACATCGCTGCGACGACCGAATTCCTCCTAAGACGTATACTTTCCCACCGATGCGAGGAGCAAGGCACCGCGGCTAGTGCCGGTCAGTCAACGCCGCAACTGCGAGTCCAAGATTCGATCCCAACAGAGGGCGGCAGGGCCGCGATAGTCCGCACTGTCCGCTGCAAGACGCTAGGAACCCTTCAAATATGCCCAACAAACTGCCAAACGGGAGGTTGTATGCACTCGCGAGTACTGTTGCCGAGCAATAATTCGAGGTGCAAAAAGATGGGGATGCTTGTATAGCGGTATGCGCACGGTCCACCAGTGATCGCGATCACTGGTGGACCGTGCGCTGACTGCAGAGAGGCACGAAGAATCGAGAATCGAGAATCCATACAACAGAAGGAGAAATGAACGAGAGAAGCTCTGAAACATATCACGTTTTTCTTGCCCGATGGCGCAACGTAAGCTGTGGAGATGTATCAGGCGCCCAGCCTTGGAAGGACAAGAATGCCTCGATGACGGAAAATTACGAGCTCGGAGCACCACGATGTCGATGGCATTGCTGAGGGCAAACTCTCCAACGATCCCGAAGAAATCCCGTTAGCTCTGTGTCGACCTCAGCCGGTATTTATCTAAACCGCGGTATCTTATCTGAGTAACAATGACTTATCGCGTCCAGGCCACGACACTTCATCCGGGCCGTCTTGGTCATCTCGATGTGTTCGGAAGACAAACCTTCTCGGCAGTATTCGCTACCGAATTGACTCCACGGCACCTGTCTCCCCAAACAGGGACATCCTCCCACCATGTACTGAAGTCAGATCTCGATGGGACAATACGAGACCAAATACTTCGCTATCTACTCTTGTGCATACGAATCATGTATGGCGCTGCGTGGGCTGTTGGTCCATTTCCTCCGCTTCCTCTGCTCTGATCGACTGTAACGTGGATAGTTGGCCAAACACGGAGAATGAATTAACACGGCGTTACGATGTCAAGAATAAGCGTAAACTCCCACTGGAGAGGCCGCAGAGTTTCCTCAGCCCGGAAAACGTGGGACATTTCTGCCAGGCCCATTATAAGAGTCATTACAGGGCAAAATGCGGCACCAAGGCCTTACCAAAATGCCGAGCTCGAAGAGGAATGATCTGATGTCCCCACCTAAGACTTTTCGATGGACCGCAGAGATACAGTTCATGCATGCCTAGATGGGTCCCCTGCGAGTGGGTGCATGGCTTTGATATACACCTAGAGCGCCTCCTGCGTTTCCACAACGTTGAATCTAGCACATGGCTAGACGCGAGGCGAGTGGAGGAGAACCTGCTTGGGTCCTAGCCACCAAGATGGCTGCCACCTTCGGGAATGAGCCCACTACCATCAACACATGACAGCAAAAGCACCGACCTCAGGTGGAAGCTCGTATAGACGCAAGCGCAACTAGTCGCAGGCTAAGCTGCTGGGAAACCAGTTCTCGAGCAAGGATCGTCGCATGACGCGCTTAGGCGCCAACTTCACACCACGCTCAGCCTCAGCCCCGACGCCCGCACTAGCGAGTAGTGGCGTGCACACCACCAGCCTTCTGGACTCGGGCTCCAGGCGCTTCACCTCCAACACTCATCAACCCCCTACCTCAGGCACCGGCCGATTGATGGTACTAAACCTCAACTTACCGCTAACAGGTTGGCCCTTCTGGCTTGACGTACGGCAACACGGGCAGCCTGTGTCCCAATATACGCCCGGTGTCAGCCTGCTAGGCACCCGCCTGAACGATCACGGACAACAATTCCCATACTCTAAGGCTCGTATTAGATAAAAGGACACTATGTCTACAGCTTCGTGCCGAACGCAATTAAGTGTTCGCATTCATTGACAGCACGAGTCAGTAGCAAAAAGTCCGACAGCTGTCTACAATACAGCAGACCTTCGCTAAACAAGATCGCGCCCACAGCCAAGATGCCTGCAGCCGGAATGTTGGATGGAGAAGATCCGGCACGCCTCTAAACCAGAAATGACAAATGTCCTCGATCGGTGCAACGGCCGCTTCCGACGAGAAACATTTTGCTTGGACGACCTCCTTATAGCACAAGTCCTTATCGGATTCGCTTGTACTTGAACGCTACTACCTACCCTGATTTCACCTTCCCCTTGGCACATGGCCTTGCACCAGGAGACCGGTACTCGCGGCTCATTGTTCAGCGGTAGAGCAGACGACACCACCACTGCCCCCGGGACTAGTAACGCTATTGGTTAGCTAGAGGAAGGTCTCAGACATGGCTTCATAGTAAGACTGCGAATTCCAGACTAAAACCGACAGGAAGCGCTTCTCAAACAAGAAGCTCTGGCGATGTCAGCACGGCGCCATCCCTGCTTGTATCCATACTTGCACATCCCCTGGACCTGGCAACTACCGACATCATTTCGCATACAATCGGCTTAAGGCGCCAATTTCCCCTTGTCCAGTTCGACTGTGGGCAGCAAATTCATTGCTCTCTGTATTCTCCACAGACTCTCCTTCTCCCGATGCGAGATTCCAGGTGCGTAAGACATTGCTCAGGGTCCAAGACAAAGTCTCCGAAGACGGCAAAAGAACCTCACGCCACAATCGAAGATGCTGCGGTGATAAAGAAAAGGATTTCAACGCAAATACGGACCTTGCTAGCGAGAGGCTTTGCGTCACTAGCGACGAGGCCGTAAAGGTAGCCCTTCATCCTTCAGTACCAGCGAAGACCTCGCCGCTTACAAAAGAACATTGACTCTCCGAAATCGAATAGCTTCCCGCATACCCACAACTACCCAGCAAATAGACACTACCAACAACAATGACTTCCAACGATTCATTATGCGATCCACCATTACCAGAAGGCCGCATGGCTCGCCTCGATCGAGCTCGCCGCGAGGTCAGGCAGTCTCTTCAGAATGCGCTCGGTAATAACAATCCCCTTAATCCAACGCCAACCCTACAATACAATCTTCAACATCCTGCCAATAAATCACATCGACGTGCGACTCTGCTCGATCTCGCACACGCTAATGTTGAGCTCGACGATGCCGTCCAGGATATGGCGGGGGAACCAAGGCACACTTCCGGACGATGGAGAGAGCTTCTGAAAACTTATTCTGCACCCCGTGGTGCAGCGTATGCTTCTGCTTCCGCTGCAGCGGCAGCAACACAGCGCCCTAAGAGTGGAGGGTATCCAGGGCATGAGATTCATCCTGTTCCTTCGAATTTAGATAGTGCCCGGGATGACTCGGAAGGAGAAGCAAGTACTCCTCCTGATTATGCTGTTCCTCCAGACTCCAGCAACAGTGGCAATGATGCTGACGACGAGGTCGAATTCGAGAATCCAGTTGATGCTGTGAGTCGTGCTGGTGTACAAGACTTAGCCGAAGGCGCGAGCGTGGTTCCATACATTGGCGAGCTTCCACGCTCCACTGTCAGCAACGCTAACAGCGACTTTGCTGGTCAGCGGTCGAATGCTGATGCGAATCGCACCATCGCTCGCAATGATTTGGAGACAGGTTTTAGCTCTCCTCCAGGTTTTGGCGTTCTCCCAGACGCCAGCGATAGCAACGGCCCTGGAGATCCGGACGAGGGTGTGGTTCCCTTGGCCGTGAGTGGTGGACTTGGCCAGTATTATCCAGACGACGGAAACAACAACGGAGAAGATGAGAAAAATGGTAATGGCTTTGTGTACGTCCCACCGACCAATGCCGGGGTCGACCAAGAGGATAGAGAAGAAGACCAGGACCCAGGCATTGTCCCATCCGACGGCGAGGAAAACAGCATTGCCGCCCCCAACGACGAAGACGAGGAAGAAAAAGCAATCGACGACGGCAGCAACAGAGCCCCAGCCATCTCCCAACGCCCTGCAAGACCACCCACCAGCAGAGACAATTCCTCCATCCCGCCTCAACCAACCTACGAGATCAATCAGATCCTCGAGAAACGCAACGAACAGTACCGTATCGAATGGTCTAGCACCTGGATTGCGAATTCCGATCTCCATCCGTACCAGCCCGATGACCTGCGTCCGGCAGATTCCCACCATCGCACGAATCTCTGGCCAGTGCAGAAGATTGTAAGCAGGGTTCGGGGGAGGAGTCTGGTGGAATGGCAGCCCACTTGGGAGCCGGAGGGGTTTCTGGAACCGGCCGCGAGGAGGGAATGGCAGAGGAAGAAGCAGGGGACGAGGGCTCATTCGATTGGGTTTGTGGTTCGAGAGTAGGAGTGAGGCTTGAAGAGGGAAAGGGGGACAAGGAATCCTCTTCATTTTCTTCACTTTCTTTCCTCTTGTCAAGGATGGTATTGATGCTGTTGCTAACATTTCACGAGGCTTACAAATGGACGCATGATCTGTCCTCGAACAAACACTCTTGGTCCAATTTATCTTATGGCAGCTTACCTCGCACGAGCTCTGGATTCCCTTACTATCCCCTACCAATACTCTGGCTGTCTATGCTCCTATCTCCACTCCTCAAATACGAGAGGCTCTTCTCCAGTGCCCTGGGCCCCTCCAGAACAGCCAATGTGTTGGAAGTGCCATTTCTCTTCTCCCCGTAGCCCCCTTTCTGTATGCTGGCTCTTGGCCGCGGGAATCGCAGGCACTGTTGGATTCCAGACGTCAAAGTCGATCTCGACCCAGACTATCCGGGCGTTTCGTCTCACTTTGCCTGAGTCGGGATACAGCGAGACACCAGGCATGTCTTTACGGCCAATCGTCGAAACAGTTCCATCTCAGCCCCCGAAGGAATGTGACTTGCGTCCGGACCTAAGTCACTTTTTCTCAAACATGTGTTTCAATGCTCACGTTGTCTCTTCCATGTCTCACGTGAAGCCTGTAGAGACATCTCCAAGACAAGTGACCTTGTCTCGTCTCTTCCAACACATATCTCAGACAATCAACAACAGTTCTTTACGTCTCCTATCCTCTGTCTGACGGAAAGGTCTCGAGTGACCCCAAAGACAGGTGATTCATTTCCCCTTTTCCAACACACCTCTCATACTTTCGTTATACTTGGAGGAAGTTTCCACCCAGTCAAATTCTTCTTCTCTTTCATCTCCCACAACAAACTTCTCAGCCCACGCAAAGACCTCCAACAACACACCCCTCCGCCAGAAAACATCTCCACATCAGCCCACACAAAGACCTCCAACAACAGACCTCTCCGCCAGGAAACATCTCCACCAACAACAAACAAGCCCCTCTTCCCATCTCCTCAGCATCACAGTAATGATGTCGACGTCCCTCGACTACACGGCCATCAAAGCCCACAACCTCCGCAGCATGCTTAAAGAGCGCGGCATCCCACTCAAAGGAATGAGAACCCGGGAATCATACGAGTATGCCTTGGAGCAGGATGACCTCAGACAGCAACAGGAGAGGGAGAAGAAGAAGGCAGGGGGAAAGAGAGTAGTGCTCTCTTCCCTTCCTCCAACAGCAGCCGCTGTGACGTCTCGCCCGATGGTAACGCCAACCGCGCCTGGCGACGCCACCTCAAGTTCCTCCGATCGTGGTCACCGCCACCAGTCGGAATCTGCACCAGTCGACATCAACTCCAATCGACGCCGCCGCTATGCTGGGGCTTCCTCCTGGACCCAGTCCTCCTCTCTACCATCCTGGATGACCTCGAAATTCAAAGGCAAAGGCCATCGCCTCGGCAGCAACGCTCCATCCAATTCCAATAACAGAAATCTGAAAATCTTCGGCCTTGTCAGCATCATTATTATGCTCCTAATCATGGTCTACTTCGCGACGTCCGCACCCAAGCATGTCAAACCAGAATCGCTGCAATCCGATGACACCGACGAAGAATCGGCCGGAAGAAAGCAAATCGTCATTTGCTTTTCCCCTGCTAGGCTTCAGGGAGAAGACCAAGTCCGCTGGAATGATGGAATTCGGGAATTGGGATGGTGTACGCCCAGTCCTGGTCCGGTGCCATGGTAGACGGGGGGTCTCCTCCATTCTCAAGATTGGCATGCACAAATCCCAAATGGCGGAGATGCTATTGTATGGCCGCAGTACTGGCTGGCCTTGGTCCGTACGCACTGCGCCGTCTCTGGTTATTTGTACAAGGTAGCAGCGACACCCTCGAATGCGTATGGGATCTTGCGTAGTACCCAAGACTGCGAGATGCTGTACGAGGGATGATGGACTCATGGGAGAGCAAGGGATCGAGAGAGCAAGGGAAATAAGCAAGAGCATTGATTCCGGTAATGTCCCATTAGCACAATGGTCAACCGTTGGGGAAGCGTTAGAATAGCATTGTATAACTGACTGTGTTGGGGGAGCGAATCTTGGTATAGGCATTCGTGGCGGCGTCTGGTCACTTTTGCAGATACTTAATCTTAATGGGACATCTTTTCTAAAAGACTCTTATCTCCAATTCGTTCCCTCGTCAAATATTGTACCATATCTTGCAAGAGCTAGAGTTGGAGGAGTATATCCTTCACTTTGTGGTATTCTGAGATAATAAGGCGCCACCTCTCCCACGAATATGCTTGCTCCTCGATACTAGAGAGATAATCTTGTGGGCCCTTCGTCAAAGCACTCTTCGTCTAATATGCTTAATTGAGCGCCTTGAGACTTCTCCGAACCGCGCTATATACAGATATGGCTGCTGCCTATCGCTACGGGACAGATTCGACCTTGTTCTTGCTTCAAATCTGGTACCAAGCAAAATTTTAGGTGCTGGGAGCGAATTGATACACGTGTCGAGTAGGGTCCATTTTTGATATGCCGTGCGTCAAGGTCTAGTAGGCAATCGCTGCCGCTGTAGATAGATTGCCCTGCTGCTTGGAGCCGCGACGCGGTGCTCTCTTTTCCGGATCCAAGGGGTCGTTTGGATTCTAAGGTCGAAAGAGCTGGTACTGCGGCCAGGAGGATGCCGGCTTCTCCCAAAATAGTTTTGAATGCGACACACTCTTCTGGAAGCTAGCTTTAAGCTGGTGGGGAGAACGAGTCTGAACGACGATTATGAAGGTGGGTGAGGGTTGCTGTGGTCTCCGATATAAGCCTCTTCTACGAAGCTGGAGCTGTTCGAAAAGCCAGCTGTGATGAAATGCTTGCTGAGCTGTTCGAAAAGCCAGCTGTGATGAAATGATTCGTGATAATGCAACTGGTCAATCATAATAAAGTACCAGTCGAGATCAATTGAAGTCCAGATTGAGATCGTACCGAATTGGGCTTGTCCTGCGTGTCGATCCAGCGGTATCATTAGTGCTGGACTTGTCTTTCCGCGGCAAAGGACGAAGATAGCGAGGCATCGTCGACGCTGCTTGGCACTCAAGCTTAGCAATGCCGGCTGATGTTGGAAATTCTCTAGACCTTGATTGAAATGACTGACGTTGGAAGAGATTCTGGCTGCGTCTATACGCACAGCATTGATACTAATCGGTGTTAAGGTTTACCCAAGGCTCGTCCACCTTGGCTGGTCTCGCGGGCCACTGTTACTGACGTATCTTTGAGTTCAGACGCTTTTGACTGCCATGACATGATGGTTGGTTCCAACACTATCATGGGAGGTTTGGAATTCGTAACGTCGAAAGCATTCTTCCTAGTAAAGTACCAGTGAGTTCCTAGGGAGCGAAAGAAGGATCGTCGACGCTGGATGTGGTTTGGTAAGTTCCGCCGTCTTCCAGAATTGGATATAACGATCAACATACTACGTGATAGTAACAGAGGTCCCAGGAATGCCTGACTAAATTCCCCAAAGAGTGGGATCGGAAAGGAAAGCCGGGAGTGGCAGATGCCAAAGAGCGGGTGCGTGATGGTTCTAAGAAGTCTAAGCAATTCTGTTGTCTGGTCAGACGAGATGTGACAAGGTGGAAGATGTCAAACGCTGCTACGCGAAGTGGGCTGACATGCGATGCAAGCGGTAGCGTTTATATCAAAGTGAGTTGTTTAGCTTAACCATACCTAGGTTTCGAGTCTCGACACGGCCACTGAGACCGATGATGGGTTGACCGATCGCTCCGGCAAGCAGGTGTGCAGAGATCCAGGGATCCTGCATGTGGAACTCGCTAGAGAGTGCGCTGGATGGCGACAGTGTTGGAAACGGATGAAAATGATCAGGGACGCCGAAACTCTCTTGGTGTTCGACCCAGGGTGCTCTCCTCTCCTTGCGTAGCGCATTCGTGGACGGGACGCAAATTTCTCCTCCCCGTATGTTACATTGGTCTTCACGTTTTCTCGCTCTACGCAACTCGAATTCAGGCGCATTGTACCGCATGTTGAGATGGCTCGCCGACCCATGAACTCTGGGCCAGAACCTCATCGAGGAAGCTGTAGCTGGTAGAAAGATCGGAAATGCCGTAACCTCGCCTCCTTGAAAGTTGAGGCAGAAAGACGTGGGGTCAATATCGAGCTCCTTGAGATGATGCAGATAAAAGCAGGAATTTGGGTATTGTCCATGACAGTAAGAGTCCCCGGGTGGCTGGTGCGGAAGATTGCTAAGGGCGAGAAATGCTAAAATGGGGCAGACGCAAGCGGATTTCAAGGTGGGGTCGGCCGTTCATAATGCTGTGTGGTACTGTGGTAGAAAGAACCGATTAATATGGCGCTTGGCAGCGTTCACGTAGAGCGCAAAGAAGGAAAGCTCCGCCATGTGCGCATGTGCCTGACGTTGCCGTAAACCCAGGGGAGTGTGTGGCCGACGAAAAAGAGTGGGCTACAACCACTAGAGATGGCGGCCACCCGTGACCCGAGGCTGTGTGTTGCAATGGTCCCCGAGAGTGGCCAAAGCTGTACAACATGATTGTCGACAAGGAAAGTGTGTACATTCGCTAGAAAGAGCTGAGGCTGTGATTTGTAATGGTAAGCATACGAGAGGTCCAAGGGCCGTCGAGAGCCCATGTCCGGCGAGAGAGGTAGGCTGTATTTGCCAAACATGTTTCCATGATTATGATTCCAGGCCGACGCGGTAATAAATGTGTTTGGTAAGGTAGCCGGCATTTGGGACTGCATTGTCGACAAAGAGCGTCGGCTGCACTGGCCGGTCATTATCGAGGTGGTGCTACCTTCTAGCTGCCACGCTGTCACTGAATACCGCTGCTGCGGTGTTACTTAGTATGGTATCAATGCTTAACGTTGAAATGGCCTCCGCTCCAGCACACTGAGAAGTAGCGCCATCTGGAATCCAGAATCTCTTGGCGGTGCTCTTAACGCTGGTTATTTGTCTCCCCTTCCTCCATGTTACTCTAACTAGGTAGGGGCCGAGCTCGGCACCGAAGGAAGAGACCTTTGAAGCCTGGTCCGACTCATCAATGCAAGCTTAGTGGAACCTGATTGTAGCGCTCTCTGGGTACAGTAACACCTGATTGCGGAAATCGCAGCCATGACCAAGAGTCCCTCCTCGAAATCTCAGCCAGTCGAAGGAGATATTCCCACAGGTACAGCTGTGATTCTTTGTTGAAAGGAGGATAATAGCAGGATAAGAAATTTCGAGCCAGAAGGCAGAGCGAGCAATTTGCTATAGAGATTTGCGTTGCCGCGCAAATTCCACATGCTCGAATTGCCCGCATCACATCCGCCATTGCGCCACGAGAACAGGGTTGGATCGACACGGAGCCGCGGGCGTCTCCTTTGCACTGTATACGCATGCGCTGGTAGTACAGGCCTTTCGCCGCGAGAGTTCAGTCCTGAGTCCGTGTCTACTGAGCGGAGATATAGAGAGAGCTTGACAAGGCTGCCTCGTGATTTTCAGGGTTGTGCTACCATGCTAGATAGCCCTCCATCAGCACGCTCAGTGAGTAGTTCCGCAGGGGCTAAGCGCAGGTTACAACTGTTCCATGCTGTAAGGCACTCTGGAAGCTCCGGGGTTGCGTCTGGTTATGCATTGAAGAACGAGATAGATAAGCGAGAGATTGACGAGGCTGTTTCCCTCGCGAACTTGGGTATGCTAGCTCAGCGCTACGCAGCCGATAAGGTAGGACAGCCGAAAGACAATGGCAGTTCCTCTCGAGTATTAATCCCAGTGCGCCAATCCTACAAGAGTGGCACTTTAGAGGGCAGTACAGCAAGAGGCTGGTCTAAGACCTCGGATGATAACACTGAGCAAGTCGTCGTCAGTCAGCTCTCCAGTGAAGTCCTCGTCGCCTGGTTCGAAGCCGCATGCTTTCGATGCGGCATATTGCTCTGAGGTAAGCACTTGCGGGATTGAATCGTGGCGGGTTTCCACGTAGCACAGTAGCGCTTCTTGGCCAGAAACTCTTACGAGCGGCATATCTAGATGTCCATGATACAGTCCCGTGTTTCTAACATGCGGCAGAATGGGAACAAGTAGCTTCGATGGTGGCCAAGAATCTAAATCACAGCCATTGTTGTCTTCGTGGATGTCTAGCGCCTTATCAGTTCGGTCCGACGTCCCTGATGTGATCTGCATCTCATAAAACAACAATGCAGTACGCTATACAACTGCGTCGCCTCTCGCCCGTCACGTATGCAGTGGATTCGTATATTACTTAGCGTAAGGGCAAGCGATGTCTTTCCTAGGCGACTCGGCGGTGCTGAAGTCAAGGTTTCAATGTCTATCATGTTGACCAAACAGTACCGGATAGGGGAGATCTTGTAGTCAGCTGTTGTTGGAATCTAGATAAAGGGACTGGGTAGGCGGATTGCAATTAGAAAGCTCAAGCGCCGTGGTTCCGTGAAGTCGAATCTATTCCCGGCCCGGTCCGTCCCGTCCCGCCCCGCAGGACTCCCGGCCTCGATGCATATGCCTAGTAAGGACGGGACGAACTCCCCGCGAGCGGGAACGTTCTCCGCAGCGATGACACATGCTGGCGAGTAGGCTGCTGGGAGTAGTCTGCTCAACACCGTGGCGATGTAGTGGAAGCAGAGGAAGGATAAGAGCTGCTCAAGAACCAGGGAAGTTCGTGCGCACCAGCCTCAAAAGAAAATGAAATACATCTGTGTCTATCAGCGTGAACGTTGCTCGATGTCCATTGGTGTGAGCTGGCTGTAGTGTCCGTCATTCAGAGTTGATACAAAAGCGATTCCCGAGAAGGCCTCTGAGCTGTCCCATCCTGTCCTGCCCGCGGCCCTGGCATCCCAATACTGTGAGAGAATTGAACCTTGGCAGAGTAGCCAATCGATGCATCTCTCCATGGACGACAATCCGTTTCCAGCTGATGTCAAACCATTTCGATAATCACCCCACCACAGTTCGCCCAACTTCGCCGATTGCCACACCTCAGGGAACCTACGGACGATGGGCTTCGGAGAACGAAGTGCTCACAGGACCAGATCCAGCAGGGACTCCCAACGCTTCGCCCTCAAGCCCATTGAGCCAGGCCTTGATGAAAGAGTGGTGATCGACGTTTCCGTCCAAGTAACCACCAGGTAGAGTTATTGGCCTCGCGAGCTGTTCGTAGTGGACATGTCCATGCGAAGGGAAAGCTGGAGCGGCATCGTGCTCGTGAACTCTGGCATCGTGTACTCCTCCGCGGGCAACGTTGCTTTGCTGGACGTTCGCATCGGCCTCCATCTTGACTGACTGGGAAGTCAGACGGCGTCGCTTTGATGGCCTCCTCATTTCGCCTTTGTCACCAGTCCCTGGCTCGCATGGGGCCAGCAGAGGACGGCGTCGCTTTGAGCTCGCATTCTCATTTCCCGCTCCCTGGACATGCGTTTCCACACCGGCGGTGGTCGTCCCAGTCAAGCTGACCCAGCGTCTCGCCTCGTTCTGAAGGGTAGAGCTCCACAACTCGTTCAGGGATTCGTCTAGTAAAGCAGGCGCGAGATCGAGAGCACGCATCTGTGGGAGAGTGGGAGCCACGGGACCAATAACCTCCTTCAACGCGGGGATCCCAATCTCCGAGGAGTGTCCAGGGAGGCCGCAGTTGTGTTGCGCCAGTAGGGTCTTGAGAGCAGCGTCAACGAGATGGCATGACGGCGGCGTCTTCGAATGAGCGACGAATAGCTGGGCGAGGAGGGCATGCTCCATGACCACGTTGGGCTCCTTAGAGCAGGTCACAGTACGATGACAGGGCTCGGACACACACGTGGGCTTGCCGTTGAGGTAAAGGTGCAGCTTGGTCTGATAGAAGGCAATGGCGTAACGAATGGGTTCCACGCCCTTGGCCATGATGGTATTGATCAGAGAACGCCTGTATATCATTTTCGCACGCTCGTGGGCGGGGTGTGAGTCTGACGTCGACGTTGCGTGACGAATTACTGTTGGGAAGGTATATCGCTGGATCAAAGTGCAATGGAGATGCGAAAGGTTGGTCGGAAGAATGTTTGTCGATGCTGTAGGTTCTGTCTCTCTCTCTGACTGCCTCTGCACAGTCTCGGAGTTCCGAAGCGGCCCGATCAATTTCACTTGACAGTCCCAGACCAGCCAGTAGAGCGTTTGTCTCCAGCAGCTTGATCTCGGAAGCCGAAACATGCTCAAAGATTCAATTGACAGAGTAGGTCAGCCATTCGAGCGCTTGTCTGCGCTTTGCTTAGTCTCGGACCTCCGAAGCAGTCCCAGCGATGCCAATTGACGGCCGGCTTGACATCCTATTGGGCTATTTTGTACACCTCATAGAGGTGCATATGTGTCCGTGCGAATTTCTCATGCAGATCTGGTGGGCGTTCGCAGCATGAAAGGACGCCCCACCTACCGGGCGGGTCCGCTCACACCGCTGTCTGCGAACCAGTTCCCTGCTGCAAGCGGGCCTTGATCTCCGCTCACCGCTGCCAACCTGGTATCCGCTCTGAGGCTCTTCGTCCCAGCAGTATCTCCCACGCGTCTTTTACCCGACGTGGCGCCATGAATGTGGGCGACCCGCTGGTGCTGCATCTCTTACTGACCTCAATGAGGTGTCCGGCAGGAGCTCTCGCTATGGACCGGGAAGCGTTCCGACAATTCGGCACCGTGACAGCTCGATGTATGCATCGCTCGTAGAATGCGAAGTGCTGGGTTCCGACATGTTGTTGACAGTTCAGATTCGCTGGAGCGAGTGTAGAGGTACGCATTATGCATGTCGTGTGCGTGGAGGGTGGGAGGCGTTTCGAACGAGTGGATGACGGGTACGGCGCCGACGGCGAACAAATTGTTGTAGATGTATCACATGATGCAAGCTGGTCGACGAGAGGAAATGCGAGATGCGGGAGCACCATGTGCGAGCACATGGTGCTCGTGATAGAAGATCTCATCGTCACGTGGCTCGGGGGAGAGGGTCACGGGATGCGGGGCCGGCCAGCCTCGGTCGAGACTCGAGCCATTTCGCCATTCGACCACTACTCGGCAGCTACACTCACATCTCACCCACTATGCACTCCACAGACCCTGTCCACCTCACTATCTGTATCACTCATTTTGATCCCCACACATGCTCTGGTCGGCCATGTCCTGCGCCGCCGCCAGCAGAAGGCGCGCGCACGTCAGCAGCTCCTCGCCATAATAGAAGCCGCGGGCATCCTCCGAGCCATCCCAAAGCCGCAGCACAATCCAAACCACATCTCGAATACCCTTCACATGCGCCCATCTCCACATCCACGATTGACGCGCACTCTCGCTGATGCCCCGGGCGACAGCCTCGGTCTCTTTCGATACCCCGCTCAGCCTTGATCTGATCACGGACTCGGAATGAGCCCCTTCACCTCCGCCGTCGACGCACCGGGCCACTATCTGTGGAAACACTTCTCCACAGACCGAGGAGAGCTCTGCGGCGCATTGCAGCCTGAAGATGGTCGCTTCGCGTTGGATGACGCTCTGGTTGGTGATTGCAAGAGGCGAGAAGAAGCGTGGTTGGAGCGAGGCGGGACGAGGGAGTGTGGGACAATGAGAATGAATGGTTCCAATGTCAGAGAGGAGCTGGGAGCGCGGCATCTGTGGTGTTGATAGTTGCGGCAACAGAGTCGCCCACAACGTGGCGAGGAGGACGTGGAGGAGCAGGGCACGCCACGATATACCCCACCGCTCCGGCCATGCATTGCTTGGAGCAGGATTGCGGCTGATTGGGCTCAAATCGACAACGAGCCGATGTCTCGATCCACGTCGATACGCAGGGTGGTCAGCGAAAATGGCGTAAGGGGATGGCGGGCAGCTAGCTGCTCGCTCACGTCCCGGTCCCTGTGAGGGTGGTGGATTGGCACGGCGACGGCTGCTATCGTCCATTGTCTCAACAGATGCACAAACGTATATCAAGAGGCTGTGGTGAGCTTGCTGACATTGAAGTCGCTCGCAGATGCCCGCAGGTCATTCCAACGTCGGACCGGACAACCGCGAGCGCACGTGGTAACGTGGCATGTTCGCACAACGCGCAGGGCCCTCTGGCTGCCCTGGAATGCAACGTTACACCCAACCGTACAGCACTGCAGCTGTGCAGGACGATACCGGTCTGCTGGATCTGTCACTCGCTTGGAGTTGCTGCACCGAATTTGTGGTTCGGCTCGACTTCCCGCAGCCACCGTCCGGCTGGACTTACCACGCCTGCAGGTCGTGCAAACTTATGTTCGTGTTCGTGCGGGCGAACCTGTACACAGCAGTGATGAAGAACCACGACGCTCGCATGAGTTCGCACGCAACACGTCACACCAGATTGCATGCACTCTAATCAATTCTCCGGCGGCACGTCTCAACTTCACTTGTTGGAAGCAACTTGACTTCCTTTTTGCGATGAAAGAGCTCGCTCACCGCTGCGGATACCGTTTGCACTCAGCCGAAGGGCCATCTCCGATCGCCACCTTGGACCAGTTAGATCCAATTTCCATCCCTGTCGCATGTTTCGGCCGCACCTCCGGGAGGATGGACTGCAGGGTACATCTCGTCATCGCTCGTGCCTGGAATGATAATGAAACATCTCACTGGCCAAGACAATCTCACTCACCTTGAACAGTAGAAGCTGAATCGGTGTTCCAAACTCTACTTCAACTACATCTCGACGGACAGGGCCTTTTCTACTCTCTGCTATCTTCTTGCGGATGGCGGAGATACCTCTTTTGATGTCAAAAATGGACGCTTCTCTGCCAGCCGCTCGCTGTCGCGGCTACGAACACCATCCCCTGTTCTGGCTTGGTCCTCGCGGCTCGCGTTTGCGCAGTGACACGACAGCTTTCGATGGATGGCACTGTCAAAGCGCACTCCCGAGCCCATCCTCCAACTACGCAAGATGGTCGTATCCCAGCACCCAGGCACTGACCACCAGTGCCCATATCCATCCTGCGCGGCTTTGACTGAAGCTGCTTCTTCCCGCAATCCATTTCCTCTTTTTCATGCTGCGTCTACCCGCTGTCACCTTCTTGACACTCTCGGAGGCCGATATGAGCCCCGCTGGCCTGACCGACACTGCTTTCCTTGGCTTTGAAAAAAGTTGAACTTCCCGGGTGCCTTCTGAATCCTCTCTTCTTTTCATCCACTCTTGCCCTCTGAAGCCCCCTCTCTCTGAAACTCAGTACTGCTCCCTGAACCAATTTCCGACCTCATACGGTCATACCATCCTGCTCTTCCAGTCTTTTCACTTCCCCTCCCCCCCTGCCCGTTTGCATCCTCCCCACCCAGGGAACTTCCATCACGGCAGCAACCGCACACCATGAACGAGCCACTCTTCACCCCGGAGAAATTCGGCCTACGCAACGACCACGCCGGAGCACAAGCGATATGCGAAATCCTCAAGCTTGTCGACAAGCATGGCCCTACCAAGCATCAACTGGCTTTCGTGGTCTTCACCGTGCTTGAGCGGATGACTGGACCCCGCTCTCGGAAGACCGGCAACCTCTGGATCAAGCAGCAAGTCGCTACGTACTTCCCGGAGACGAATATGAAGCGCACTGCCTGCGAGTTGTGTGCTCACCGCAAGACCAAGTGCCAAGTTACGAACGGTAGTGCGTACTTCATGTGCCTTTGCACTGCGATTTGATTTTATGCTTACTTCCGTGAATAGATGATTCCTGCGATGAGTGCGTCAAGCGCGGCATCACATGTGTTGCCGCTAGCGCTTCGAAGCGCAAGAGAGAGGCTGCTGTCGATCGTAATGGGCCTGCTACCAAAGCCCTCAAGCTGGAGACCAACATGGACACTGTCGGCGAGGAGCACGATGTGCCAGACTTGATCTTCGACTCATCACCTGGTCGGGATATTCCAGGAGAGCCTGCCACTCCATCCACTCCCTCTCCAACCTCCCGTCCAAAGTACCAAGTCCCCGCCGGCGAAGATGACCTGATCAACAGCGCTGCTCTCATCACTCCACCGTCTGCGACATCCGCTCCCGGCAGCAGGTTCTCCGATGCCTCCATTCCCATTAATTGGAACGGTCCCGTGGTGTATGATCCTGACCTCAACGCTGGAGGCCTCGTTGGCAGAGAGCTCGTCGATGAAGACCTCATTGGCAGAGAGCTCGTCGATGGAGACCTTATCAGCGGGGAACTCGTTGGCGACTTCTCCAATGCAGGAAACGCCGGTTCGCTGATGCTGAACGATCCCATGGCTCTGGACGGTCTTGCAGCATACGATCCCAACTTCGACTTCAACTTGAACGCTGAAAACTTCGACGCCGGACGCATCACCGCCGGGATCGAAGCTCCACTGCCAGCCCAGCCCATGACCTTCGACGAGCTCGTCGCATATGACCCTGCCTTCGATGCCAACCTCGATGCCGCCTTGGCCCCACCGCTGATGCAGGACAAGCCCATGACCTGGGACGAGATGATTGCGTACTATGCTGGCTTCCATGCTGGTCTTGACGCTCTGATGCCGAACAACTTCGGTCCGGCCCTCGACGCTGGCTTTGGTGCTCCCGTGGTCTTGGATAACATCGATCCTGCCCTCAATGCTGGTCTTGGTGCTCCACTGATGCTGGACGGTATCGATCCTGCCCTCAGCGTTGGGAATGACTCCAACCAAGTGGACCTCAGCGCTGGCAACGCTGGCAACGCTGGCAACGCTGAAGATGGCGATTCTCCGGAGTCCATGCTCATCGCCCAGGCCAACGCTGCAAACATGGCCGACACTGAAGATGGCACTGACGCCGCAGATGTCTCCCACGCTGAAGAAGCCTCTGCCACTGGACATGACCTTGGAGCTGCCAACGACTCCACCGCTACGGTCGCTATCGCTACGGTCTCTCCCTTCGATGCCGCAGTCACCGAGATGTACGCTGGAATCGCCAACTTGCACGCTGCCGGTATCGACCTCACCGCCGGTGACGACCTCAACGTCGCTATCAAGTTCAATGCTGGAATCGCCGACTTGAACGCCATTACCGCCCAGCTCAATGCCCAGATCGGCAAGTGGAGCGCTCGTGGAGATGTCGATGCTGCTGCCTCTGGAAATGACCTCAATGCCCTTCTGAGCCTCGGCGATATCTTCGATCTCGACGCTGCTGCTGCTTCTGAGTCTGGTGCTGGCCTCGCGGACCCGTTGGACCAGACTCTTGCTGGCCCAGCCAATGTTACCGAGGACTTGGAGTTCGGTCCTGATCTCTTCACTTTCTCCAATGGCGAGAGCGAGAGTGAGGGAGAGGGGGAGGAGGCGGCTCCTGCTCAGGCTGATGGCAACGATGAGATGGACTGGATTGGTGGGTACCAGTTGGGCGATGAGGTGGAGAACCAGATGGCTTTCGTCGACTTGGAGGAGATTGATTTGTAAGTGAGGGACTTGCGAAGGATCTCGGATGGAATGGATGGGATGGATGGGATGGATGGGATGGATGGGATGGATGGGATGGATGGGATGGATGGGATGGATGGGATGGATTGGATGGATGGGATGGATGGGATGGATGGGATGGATGGGATAGATGAATGAATGATGAGTGATAACCTCCGCTCTACACGACGAGGACGCTGGATGGAATAATACCAATGATCGATGATGATCTCAACGACGACGCTGGGTCAGATGACATGAATGCAGAGCGACGCCGACTCTGGACGACAACGACAACGACAGTGATAATGAAGTATCCACGAGGATACTGCGACCGTCATGAGCGACGATGAGAATGTATATAACCTACACGACCATCCGCCATAACGATTGCGGATCTGAACTGATACGAGTGCAATAATAGAATAGATAGCCTTGCGCAATGATAATGATAGATCCTGCCTAATCTCTCTCCCTTCTCCAGCGCCAATGGCTAATGCTATCGTGGCTTTTCATGTGACTCTCCCTATCTCCTGCTTTGTCGGCGAGCCTTGTGAGGCCTTCTTGCTCTGTGGGTTTGATTCTGCTGCTCTAAGATAAGCGGTCTATGCAGTCAATGTCGTCTCCATCTATTCGCCCGCCGTACTCCGTCAATTTTCCCGGCGTGTGGCAGCCAGGCAGAGGCTAACACCGATCCCCGCGCTTCGGGCAGCCGGGGCAGGCAGGCCGCAGGTTCGGGATGAAGTCTAGAGAGGACATGCCTTCCGTAGAAACGACGGTCTACCTTCATATCACATAGACTGCTTGTGCACAGAAAGAGTTATCCACATGCAAGATTCTTTCGTAGACTTTTGTGGGTTGAATGCGGCGAAGAGAGTCGGATAGAGTGAGGTGTAGCGTGCCTCAGGGGTGAAAGACGCTAGAACTATTCAGGAAGTTTCCCGCTGCTGAATTTGCGGCCTTCGTGTCCCCTATCACAATATTATCGACGCCGACTATTAGTTCCACGGTACTGGCGACACTAGCACTTGGCCTGAAGCCTAAACTGCTGTCAGAATCATCGTATAGTGCTACCTCCCAAGTCAGACCTAGCAATCGAGAATGTCTTCTGTCGGCGGAGCCAAATCCTCGCTTGCTGGAGCATCTCCTCCGGAGAATAGTTGCTCCGGCCCCGCGTCTGAGAAGGAGGTAGGTGCAGTACTATAGGCGGAGTTCTGAAATTTCAACTCTCTTCCGCATCCATGGTGGTGTACCGCGACTACTGCCGCACCCGCCGCCCTAGACCGGAATTCGATTGCAATGCTCACGTTGACCTCGCGACATATATCTTCTTCGAAGTCTCGCCTCTGAGGGTTTTGGCCCGCGGCTACTACCCTGGGTTCGAGAGCCTAAGAGCAAGCGCGGCGTAAGAGTAAATTTCCTTACAAATTTGTGAACTCGGGCAGTCGCTTCTCCCTCCGTTGAAGCCCGTCCACAAAGACTGTGGACGGCCTTTCACGGAAGCAGAAAGAAAGACCTAACGCCAAGATAGAAGCAGCGACACTGACTTGCCTCGTGCGGGTAAGCCGCACACCCGCCTCGCCGTTGCAACTCGGCGCTACTCTAGGAGATTACCGAACATCCCACCTCACCCATTGCTAGAGATACAGATCAGGAGTGGAGCTGGGAGAGTCTGCCAGAGGACTAGAGTCTTAATACAGAGAGGGTCCAAGCATGTTCGAACAGCGGCGGTCTGTAGGAAGTGGTGCTATCAATGTGTCGCTACGTGCGGCAACACGAAGACGGTGCTACAGGATGCGCTTGATGCTATTCGAGGCACAGCGGTCAGTGGGTCACTCGCAATACGCAAGTCCCAATCACGATCGAAGCCGAGGCAGGCATACCCGAGCTATCGTTCCCTGCATTGGCACATCCTACGTCTCTCTGAAATAAGGAATGTCGACAATGGGCTCGAATTTTCCACATATCCTTCAGTCTACAGACCGGCCAGTCCCATGCACGTTTCCCTCCGCAACTCGCTCGTATGCGAATCGCCCGAGGTTCGATCGATCATCACCTGCCTTCACGCGGCATCTTGGCCAATCAGACGCTAAAACGTCCGGCCATTGCACTCATTAGCGCCGATGACATCTCCCTGCGCAGCTCGCTCGTGTCCGAGCCATTCGACTTTCGAAGAACAGCTTTCGTTTCTCAGAGTGTTTGGAAAGCTCCTTGTCACTTGAACATCAATGTACATCAGCCAAGCATTCCTCAAAAGCGCATGCACCTCGCAACTCACCAGCGCCAGCACTTTTTCCAGCTGACTTCCATTCCAGGGGAAGTTGAGCGTACACGACTTGTAAATCGCGATATTGCCGCAACGGCGGAAGATAATAGCTTCCACGGAGCCGGAGTCCGACATTGCGTCGTTCCAACACGCATTCTGGAATCGCGCCGTAACCGCCGTTGTCTGCACAGACATAGATCTCCTCAAACTTGGCTATGTTATCCTTATCCTCCTGTTCAGCAAAAAAGCCATCGATATATATTGCGTCGAGCACTCACCACATCTTCATGGATGTCCTCCTGACTGCTCCACTGGCTGAGTGTACGATACCGCGATTGTATATAACATCCTCCTTCTCTCTTCAGCCGCCATCTTCCGGTCTGTTATACAATTGTTCTCGATTTTGTCCTCTGGCAAAGCTTGCAATCATGTCGCTCGTGGAGGTCGGTTGGCGCCATGCATGCCGCTCGTGGAGTCTGTCGTGGAAGCGCGGACAGTCGCTATTTTGGTAGGATTCGATGGGGCTGAGGTGTGATACGGAACCGCCCGCGTCGGCAGCAGTAATTCGAGCATGTGGTGCTTGAGGACTGTCGTACGCTGTGGATGGATCGTCTGGGCGGGGCGCTCGAGCCTCATCCATGGGCCGCAAGGCTCACATTAGACATTCGGAGGGCCGCACTGCCGCTGTGCGGTGTACTGTGTAGTGGGAAAGCAGCGTACAATTCGAGGACGTGGATTCTCATTAATGCGATTGATGGACGCAAAAGGAGTTGACGGCCTCGCTGCCGTCGCGCCACCTCTTCTGGCTTGGCGTGGCTTGGCGTGGTTGTCTGCTGCGGCCTGGCGTAGCCGGTGGGCAATTGGGTCCGGTGCGGGCCGCAATCTCTATTTTATGAGCATATTTCGACATCACGTCAACATGGCAAGCTCGAACGGAACGGAAAGACTCGTCCGTCAAATGCCAATGAGTCTTTTAACATGCTATCACCCGTTGGGCTCACATTCAAACGTCAAAATCGTCAGGGCATTGCGCGATCTCTGCAGTCTTCAAGGTTCCACACCATACCTTCGCATATAAGCTGTTCAAGAAGACGGCCGAGAAAAAGTCATCCAAAGTGGGTCCGTACAATGCGATGTCCTCTCTCTGGAACATCACAGTACGAGATGAGATAGCGTGGGTGAGCACAATTTGCGAAATCGGGGATCAGAGATGGGCGCCAAGCGCGAGAAGCCGCGAAGCGGGATAGATGGGAGGAAAGCCATGGTCTGCAAGAGCGCCAGATGCCGCGGCAGAGCCTGAAAGTACAGAATCGAGCAGGGACGACACAGTCAAGGCCAGGGTGCAAATACGCGGATAATACGGGGCGCCTTGATACTGGTGTAAATCGCGCGATGCTGGAAACCGAAAAACGTCTGGAACGCCTCATCGTGGTGATCATGAATGCCCCGAAGGTCCAGGCTCACCTTATTAACAACGCTCGCCTCCATCGAGAGTATCTCCATTTGCCCGACTTCGCAGCTGCTGGAGATAGCACGGATCTCGACGCAAACCTGCGCTCTATCCGCTTGGTCATCCTCTGCCAAATTGGAGTGAACATTGATAATAGTACACCTGAGTGTGGTTTCTCTTGCGTGCGTTCACCATGCACTGGGCCACTGGCAACACTATTGAATGAAGCTGATCGTTTGTCCAACTCAAGTTACTCAGTCCGGAGCTAACCGGCATGTAAATCAAACCTCACGACCGAAGCCTGTCGTGTGGAGCTCGGATGGCCGTTCATTTGCATGGGGACATGCGCCGAGCAACCGTGATTTTCCCCTCCGCCGATAATAAGCGAATCTGCAAGAGAGGCACCACGCCAATCGAACGGGATACCAGGATTCTCTGATCGCCTTGTGCTCGATGCTGGACGTCTGCTCTACCGGCAAAGTCTACATAATTTCAAAGTCATTGCTGCTGCTACTGCTATCGCCGTCGCCGGTGCTGCTCGGCTTCCTACACCTTATAAATGCTGTATGCGCACCTCGTTCGATGTGCCCACCTAGGGTGGGCAGAAACATGCGTGGAAGGAATTTGTCTGCGCCTCAAGTATCAGCCTAAGACACTGGAAGATGGGAATTTGAGAGGCCCGTGTCCGTCGAATGCTCACATTGCTCAGAGTGCGAGAGATGCCAGGACCAACGCAGCTGCGACCCCGGAACAAGCTACAGCAGTGTTACCACGGGCGTACGCTGGAGGTCAGGTCGAACAATGTCCCAGCTGTATCAAAGCTGAAATGTTACTCCGTGCTACTACGGTCTTTCTCGCTGGCACTGCAACTTTGAGAACGGCCTACTTCGAAGAACGAGATAGCCTCAGACCTGTCACTGGGACTAGAACTATCACTGAGATCAGCTTGCAGCAGGTTCTCGCGATCCCATCTACGAAGTGATAGCCCTTGCGACCCGACATCAGAGTATTTGAAAGGGGATGCGTCGTGGCTCTGGTCGAGCGAACCACTGTCTGACCATCTTAGACCCTCGACAGGCACTGGACCTCGACAGTACGCGTCGACATGGTGCTTCCCATCGTGGCTGCTCGACGCTCGCAAAACCCTTCCTTAAGGGATACCTTCGAGGTCATTGATGAGCTGCTTCTGATGCAGGCTGCTCCTCTCATTAGGCGCAGCATTTGAAGGTCAGATGATACCAACGGGAATCCTCGAAGCAAAATAACGTCCAAGATCAAGACGCCGTTCATCTCACGCCTTGGGATCTTCTCTTGCAGGTTCCGCGTTGGCATGACGGCTGCGTGCCGCCATCGCTTGCAACACCACTTGATTGGTGGAGATAGCATTCTTGCGAATAATGAAACGGCTTAAATGGAACCTTCCAACCCCTTCATCGGAGAATACTCGCGAGTGTACTCTGGACCAGATGCCGGCGCTGATTATGCTTACTGTCTTCGCGCTGCGACATGATCTGGGAATGTCTTTAATCTCTTTATCTAGGCACACTTTCTGGGTCCTCGCTTTCGCTACGAGTTATCGTTAGATGCGGAGTTACGAGCCGCGAGCGTCGACAGCTTGGAGCAGCATATGCTTGATCGGCTTAATGACTGCATTGTCCTATTATTATCCCTCTGGAACTGTATCGTCGACCCCTCTCAAGCACTTACTAGAGGGCTCTGCCGCCATTCGCCTAGCCCAGTTGCTCCGTGAAGATTTCCAGAGTACATCGGTGTAAGTACCGACCGCCTGAGCTAATAGCTCGTACTGCTTAGTAATCGCGGGTATACCGGTAGTCTCATCGAAGGAGAACTTGTAGGTACAAGTATGCTAGACCGCGCTTTTCCTTAAATCACACTCGCGAGTAGTAACAGGCGTGATGTCGGACATCTCGCTAAGCTATCGCCCTTGTATAAGATTGCGGCCACGGCCTCTCTAACCTTAACGGAAATTGTATGGCGCTGTGAGTATCTTAGTACGGTAGGGTTGGTTGACGCCAGCTCTCCTTCTACCGCACATGAAGTGCCGAGATGTAAGTGTGAGTACCGATTTACGGTATCGCTCGCCCCTTGGAGATTGCTAGTACAATGATTAGATTGCAGTGACTGTAGGCTCCACTCGCTACTGTTCTGACGCTCTAAAGAAGACAAAAGCTTGTCGCCTTTGTTCCCCGCGTTCCACAGACATTCCGGGATCAAGAACAAAGGCTTTGTGCTTAAGAGTCTTGTATACGAGAGCATGACTGCATTAGCAGGACTGAAGCAATCCAGTTCAAAAGATCTCGAAAAAGAGATCGTAGGACCACTTGGACTAATGGAACATTCTTAAGGCCCAAGATTGCAGTAGGCGCCCCATGTAATGGCGCTGAAGTCAGTCAATACTTATAGACGGGGCTGTGGCTTGCTAGAGAAGTCCCTTAGACGCATTTACGATCAGACCACTCCGGGGTACTACTGCTCAAGAAAGAGTCGAGTTCAAGGCATGTGATCTGCCGTAGAGACATTGCACCAGTCGACTTCAAAACACAGCCTTCTAAATACAGACTGTATGTAATGAAAGATGGATCAAAGCACACTGGAAAAGCTCGAGCAGTGAACCTCCTTCTCTCGCGAAGCCGCCGAAGCGTGATAGCATACAGGCTGACCGGATTATCTAGCACAGATCGAGCATTCCAATTTCCGGGCGTATCGCGTCTTCTCTGGCCTTTCGCACCACACCTTTGACAACGGCTCCGCCGAATCTACTATCAGAATTTGACAATTCTTTCAACATATGCTGTCTTTCATATTAAGAGTCAACAGTCTTTCAACAACGCTTCATCTCCCAGACTCCTATGCTGTCATCTAAGAAGTCGCCGAGACCACACATGCGACCATTTTCTTAGAGACGATGATCTTAATCGGCTTGATTTACCTTCGTTCCCAAGTCTAATCGCCTATCTCGAGGTGGTAGCAGTCTAGCTAGGCAGTATAGGTGTAGATTGCGGAAATTAGAATTCTCTGAAAGACTCTCGTTGCCTCGTTCGTATATATCTCAAGGATCGGACCATGCCCAAGTTCCTCCGGAAGCTCGATTCTCAGTCTTCTCTTCCGAGGTTGACGTGCTGAATTGGCTGAGTCACGGCTCTGGTGAACTGTTTGTGTCGCACGATGCGTAAGTGGTGTTTGACCATCGCCTTAATGTGGGCACTCTTGGCTGGTACTGGTGTGGCGGTCGGCGCGGTGAATGTAACTCCTTGCGCGGAGACGGCGGGCAGTGATCCAAAGCCGCCCTGATCTTTGGGGGCATAGGTGTTCGTCTCGGCGTCATTATCGTCGTTAAGGTGAGAGACGAAGGGGATGGTAGTGTTGGTATCGGTGCGCGGTAACGGACGAAAAGCTGCAAGAGTTGGTGCAAGACTTCTTTCGCAATGCTCGGCGGTATCTTCGAAAGGGCTTGAAGCTATTCTACAGGGTGAGGTTGTGCTGAGCCTAGAGTCGGCCCCGTATCACCGTAGAGTGGTAACACTTCCGGCGCCACCCCTCGTCGAAAATGGTGCCGTCGTATTTCTGTGTAGGACTGGTACGGCAAGAGCGTTTGGGACCTGGCGCGGAGGGCACGTTTGCGACTGCTCCAACGAGGCGTCCAAACGGATGTGGTGGTATGTAACGTCTCGCTGCTCTCTCTCGCTACCCGCTTTGGTTTTGCGTTCATCGATCACGACGTACCAGCAATGGAAGAAGCCGCACCGCTTGCCAATCGCTTACTAGTGGCAGGATTTGGTCCGTCTTCCCTTGAAGGCATGTGCCGATGTCGCAAAGTATGATGCAGACTTGTATGGAAACACAGACAATGTCTTTCAATAAATGATGCCGCTGTCCACGTAGGTCAGTCGAGATTGGAATGACAAAACCCTTACGCGGATTGCATGTAACTAGATTCCCACCGGGCCACGCTCAGCGTTCACTCTCGAGCTCACAAAGACAGGGCTACTGCGACATTGGCTTTGAGCTTCGATCCGAATCGGGGATGTCCTCCAATTCGTAAGCTCAGTCTCATCGTCATCGGAAGCAGAGAATGACCTGACTCTCTAAGATAGCATTTCGGCGCATATTCGTCCATTCAGTAACTTGTCGAAGCCTCGAAGGCCGGGAAACGGTGACAACAGACGCGGCTGCTGCTGAAGACAGCTTCTCGCAAATGCTTTGGTTTGATCTTTGACGCCAAACGAGTGATGTGGCTTTGTTAGTTGTGGAGTCAGTTGTGGAGTCCTGGAGCGTGCTCGCGGCGCAGGATTTGCCTGTCACCCACCCAAAGTCGAAGATAAGCAATACAATTCCAGTGACGAAAGCTCGCTCACGAGGGCATGTATTGTAGAGCACATGGGAATAATAATGTCCTGAGATGTGTGCCTGTAGTTCTGTGCCCCAGACTTCCAAAGCAGCTCGGAGACTGTCGTTTTCTGGCATACGGTGGACTTACTGTTTATTCGAGCAAGGATCCAGTGTGCTCTTTGTATGCCGTTGTTAACAGATCTGAGATGGCGATGGGCGCAATATCACTGTCATCCAAATGGTCAATTCAGCCGCTCTGCTGCGTCGTTTGCCAGTCCAAATTGGCTCCCGACGGACCCGGCCGGTCCCGTGCGAATGTACTGTCTCGTGACGAACCCCACCTGCGTTCTCAAGCATCTGTTCGGATGGCCCAAGGTGCTGTATGCTCCTGCCATCGAACAAGCACCTTGTGCTCGTGCATATTGTGCTCATGCAGAACATCTCGCGAAAGCCCGGAACTGCATAAGTGAAATTCACACTGCCAGGAGTCCAGCAATACCGCTCTGTTATCCCATCGCGCAAGGAACAGAATGCTCAGGTAGCAGCGATACGCCTTGTCACTCGATGGTTCCTTATCGGAATCGAAAGATTTGTGCGGGTGAGTTGCAAGTCGATCCCATATCAAACTATCACCACGATAACGCACGTCAGCCACCGCTGTCGGACAAAGGGCGTGGAGAGCCCGTGGAAGGTTCCAGAGGCAGCAAGATGCCTAATTTAATTCTGAGGTAGCCCGCTGATTGGTATTTCGAGGAACTTGCTCGAGCGGGCATCATCTGCGGCGAGTTCCCTGCTCTCATGGGCTGCGGCTAAAGGATTCGGCTAGATGCATTTACTCGACCTCCTCTCTCCCGGTAAGAATCGTAATGCGATCGCAATCGATGTACGCCTCCTGCGCTCCCAAGCGAGCGACACATTAGGCGTAAAATGTGGCAGAGGACAGGCAGTATGAAACTGTATAAGTGACAACGATCTTACCGTTTCATCTTGCCCGTGGATCCATACGATCGAATGCTTCCAGATGACCGGAAAACGATGTTTTTATAGTCTCCCAACCCGCAGGACAAAGCGCGAGGCTGCGTGACATCGACGAGACGAATTTGGAGTCAGAGTTGGTAGGGTTCCGTTTCATACACGTTTGCCCCGGTTTTGTACTCCATGAGACGACGGAATCAGCGTTTTGGCTCGATGGTGTTCGCGTTCAATCGGGTCGACAGATTGACTTCTGCCGATATGGGTTGCGGAAGATTGCGGACACGAAGGGCGCTGTATTCCAGGTGCCTCTGGTCAGGATGAAACCCTGCGAAACCATCGGCAACGGAATGTCGTTCGTGATGCACATTCAAGGCGCGAAGTGATGTTGCCTTCCGCCTTTCCGTTCCAGTGATGCAATTCGGGAGGTGTTTTGACATCCGGCTGATCCTTAAGGTGCCTTGCATACTCTGTGTGTCCCTCAGTCCGAGCTCCTTCTGCATCGGTAGCCCTCCTCTCCAGATGGGTTGTGGGCCTCCTTCTTGCTTCGTCTCAGGCCTAAAAATTGCGATATTTCCAATTTTCCAGCACGATACACTCGCGCCTCCCCGTGGGTGTCTACATCTCCTTCTAGGGTCGACGTGCTGCAGACCGCTACGGACGCGCCTCTGCACGGGGCTGTGTACCGCCCAACTTCGCTGAATGTCGAGCTAGGGAGATCTGCAAAAGGAGAGAAGGCTGATCGAATGCCTCGCGGCGGGGCCTGGACCCGAAACAGAGCGCTCGAATCGAATTGACGATTTCGTCCGATATCCTAGTCGACTGGGAACAGTGGGAAGTATAAAGTCAGCAACTGGTCTAGTGGAGGCAGATAACCCACCTGCATTCATAGGCGATCTCCCGGATCGGCCAACCAAAGAAAGGTCACAGACACACTGAATTCCTTTCGGAACTTTGACGCGGTCATTTATGCAATGGACTCGTATGACGCACTCCGAGTATGACGCACTCGTCGGCGTATCCCAGCGGTTTGGAGTCGTCTTGTGGCCTATTGATGCGCCCATCTACGGATGCGCGCCAGTTGTCATTCGAGAGAAGAGGGAATGTGTTGCTCGCGGGCGCAAAAGCAGCTCGACCTTGTCCCCTCACGTTCCGGAGTCCACGATCATACTGCCGTGGACTTTGAAGATGTGTTGCGGTCGCGAAGAGCTGTTAGAAACCCGATCTAATGGTCCCCGAGGATAAGGCGCGGCTGTCGGTATCGTGCTCGCAAAATTTTGAAGTCTTAGCGGGCATCGCGCAAAGCTGGTAGTGTGGGGAAGCGGGGAAGCGGGGTGTCGGGGTTATTAAGCTAAGCGGAAGGAACCAGGTGATCGCTTCGATCGGCGGCACGCATTATATCGAAAGCCGCAGTCTTGGTCATCTGAGAAGACACTGGACGGTTCAGCGTAGCTTCTGAATTCGTATCTGGCCAACCCGTATTCCCATTCGACTGCTCGCATCAATTTCAGCTATGCTCAAATTCCGCTTCTTAGCAAAGACTGTTCCTCCTTCCGCGGAGCTGTATTATCGGCTGTCGGCTCTTGCACTCGGCGGAACCACTAGCCCCCAGCCGACGCGGGAAAAAGAATCACATTCTTAACTTTTCTACTATAGCAGATCCAACACAGACATTGTGCTGCTCGGTCGATTATATTGCTTCTCCTCGGTGCGTAGACTTGAATCACTTGATCTTGATTCCATGACCCGTACGAGGCATTAGCTACCAGGCATCGGGCACCAGGCATCGGGCACTAGGTATCGGCCACCAGGTATCGGATTGGCGTCGGCTATTAGGTATCGGCATCAGGTATCGGATCGCTATTAGGTATCGGCCATCAGGTATCGGCTATCAGGTATCGGCCATTAGGTATCGGCCATTAGGTATGGGCCACTAAGTCTCATGCACCGAGGACAGTATTATACTCGAGCACAATGAGCTCGAGCACCATGTGCTCGCGGGGCAGAGGTCGGGCGCTATCACCTATCACCCTTCGCACTTGCAGACGTTAACTGCCACAATGCACCTCCTAAGTTTTGGCAGCCACGGCGCTGCCCTGTATCTCCGCACGTGTCCTAAGTACTATCCGCAGATATGCCGCGCAGTATTTCAAAGCCTAGGATCAGAGCCTTATCCACCGGGCACGCTCCCAAGTCATGCGACTCAGGCGGCGAGAGCGGAAGGGAAAGCTTCAAGGAAAGATTCGAAGAGAAAGAAGAGGAGCTTCGCCATAAATCGTCGTGCCAAACAGACAGGTCACAGAAGACATCATGGCCACCATGCTGCGAGTGAACAATGTCGACAGAGTTCCTGTTGTGATGTATGACGCGAGTCACGCGAAGGCGTCGGTCGACGTATTGAGAAGGCTCGTAGTAGGCATTTACTCGAATCGATCGCCGCAGTGATTTCATTTTCGCCCTCGCTATACTGGATATGTTTCGTGGCGAGCAGAAGCACTCTCTAACAGTACTCTCTGCTCTCCGTATCTACTCGTGTCCCCGCAGTACGTTGCACTTTTCCCGTAGCACCGTGTGCTTTTCCCGCAGTACCGTGTGCTTTTCCCGCAGCACCATGTGCTTGTGCCGCAGCGCCTGCCCAGTCCGTCTGCAGCTGCTGGAGCGTTGGTCGCGAGCCTGCTTTCTCTTCCTTCTCAAGATTGTATAAGAACTCTCAGCTGCGATCGAAAATGCTTGATGCGAGGGGATACATACAGCGGGTGACTTAGGCGCCAATGCATTGTGGTCCACCGGGAACCATTAGAAATCCAGATGCAACATTCTCGTTCGAGATCGTTCATGCCTGATCTCGCGCTTGATCGCTACTCACACCACGACAGCCTCGCTTTGGGTCTCGTTCCAGACAACCGCTGCACTGCACATGTTGAACAAGAGACAGAAAGGAGGCGGGAGAGTAGGCAATGCGAAAAGAGAAGTGCTCTTCATTGTCTGTTGTGGAAAATCTTATCCGTGCATCCTGTTTTACTTATCTATCTGTCTGTATCGGACGTTGGAACAGCAGTCGCTCATTTTCTGGGAGTTGCGACCACGATGCCCTCGTCGCTGGACATGGTGTCATCCGCCGGGTCCTCTTCGATACCCGTGTCATCGGCAGCGCTGTGTGCGATGTTCTCCGCCTGCTCAGCTTGCGGCTCCTCCGACTCGCTGTCCCGGCGGGCCTGTTGTGCCTGCGCTGTTTCACGACTCCCGCGCTTCGCACGGCGTGCTGCAGCTTCCCTTCTCTTCGCGCTCTGGATCTGCTCCTCGGTATCCTTGAAAACTGCGAGCATTGTATTCCGCCGGTGCTCTTCCGTCTCCTCGCGCTGCCGTCTGTCGCGAGCGCGCTGGTCTTCAATATCCTGTCGCTGTCTTTTCCTAGCCTCCCAATCCTTGAGAGCTGCCTCATTCACGAGGTCCTTCGGTGATGTGGTCGTCTTGGGCCAAATCAGCTTGCCCCTCGCGTCGCGGTCGGTCCAGCGTAGGGTGAAGGACTTGGTGGTCTCGTTGATAATCTCGCAATTGTACTCTTGGTCGGGATCGAATTCGAGCTCATCTGGGTTGGTTGAATTGGCGGTGGTTCGCTTGCGCTTGTGCGTGTTGGCTCGCATTGCGCTTGCGCGTAAGCGGGAGGAGGTGGCCTTGCGTGGGACGATGCGTCAGTGTGGAGGCACTGCTTAAAATGCCGAGTACATACTATATCCGAGGCGGCCTTTCTCATTGCTATCTCGAGGTGGACGCGCTAGGTCTACGAATGCGTAAGATGAAGCGCGAGGTGCGAGGCGCGTTATGTAATAATAACGGGAGAGGACACGTAGCCTAACTCGACAGCGGGCCGAGTAAGCCGGGACAGCGCCGAGACTCGGGCCGCGCGGCCTTTATATAACTACTCTAGCAGTTTGCTTTACTAGCCTGTAGAGTAAAGGAGCGTTATACTAGCTTAGTTTTAACTCTCTTAAAATTCTAATAGAAAGCTATCTACTATACTAACCTATACTACTATTTATTTACTAAAGATATTTAATTTAATAGAGTTTCTTTCTTTTAAGTATTATAATTAATATAACTCGACTAGATATTAGTAACTCTATTATACTTTTCTATAGCTTTACTAGATCTAAGTAAATCTAAATTACTACTATCTTAGTTTAGAAAGTATTTCTACTAGAATCTCTTACTTTCTTCTTTTCTTTTCTTAGTAATTTAAGTTATAGCTAATTACTATCTTATACTATATATTTATTTTACTTTTTTATAAATAAATAGCTTTTTCTAAAATATATATAATAGAATACTATTATAATAGTAAATAGAATAATATATAAGATACTCTAAGTAATTACTTAATTAATAGTAAGACTAATCTCTAAGGAAGTAAGTCTAATTCTACTATAGATAGCTTATATATACTTCGCTAGCGCTAAGTTAGCTAGTCTCTTAGCGCTTAACTTTAGTATTTCCTCTAGCTTCTCTTTCTTATACTAGCTACTCTTATAACTATCTTCTTTTCTAGATAGACTATTTATAGCCTTTTTAACCTTTATAGTAAATACTTATATTAACTCTTACTACTATAAGCTAGTTACTAGAGAAAGCTACGTTACTATCTAGTATTATAGAGTAATTACTATTATTATACTAGTAACTTACTATCTAAGGTATTTATAAGTTTATATAAAAGAACTTTTTCTACTTCTAGTATTATATACTAGATAGTAAGATAATATAGTCTATATATATCTATTACTTAAGCTATCTACGCTAGCTTCTATAGAGATATAGCCTACTAGCTAGTAGGTAGCTAGCCCTTCCTTTATAGAGTAGGCTAGCTACTTATTACGAGTTAATTAGACTATTACCTATAGCTACGACTAATTAAGGCAGATATAGTAGAGTACTAACTAGGTAGTTAGTAAGGGAGTAATTAGTATAATTAGTCTACTTAGTAACTAGTTTAATTAGTCTACTTAGTAATTAGTTTAATTAGTCTACTTAGTAATTAGTTTAATTAGTTTACCCGCCGTAGATAGAAGTATATAGGAACACTAAGAATGCCTCTAGCTTTCGGTATGTTTAACTTACTATAGTATCTTACTACTTAGAATACAATCCCTTAAGTTACTATACTACTCTATCGCTTTACTCTTCCTCTACTAGACCTCTCTACTAACGAGCCTAATACTAATTAAGCCTTATATAAGTAATTCTTATATATTATAAGATTATTAAGTTATAGACTTAATAGCTTTAAATACTCTTAAGAATATCTAATTAATAAAGTTCTAGAGGAACTTCTACCTCTAGTAAAGTAGGACAACTAAGGACTAACGAAGCTATTTAGGCTTTAGCTATATATAAAGGAGATAAGAACCTTAAGATTAGTAAGCTAGACTTCTACTATAGTAACTATAAGAAGTATAATACCTAGGTTAACTAGATAGACCTCTACTTTCTCTTTAACTCTATAGAAGAATATCTTAAGCCTATCTTTATATAATACGTAAGTATGTCGTAGGCGATCCGGTCGCGTTACGTAGTAAGATTATATAACGTAAGGCCTTACGAAGGCTCTATAGAGACCTTACGAACCTCTTATAATCTAGTACTAAGATATTATATAATAATATTATATATAGAGAGGCTCTATAGAGGCCTTATAAACCTCTTACGATCTAGTAACGATATATTACGTAGTAATATTACGTATAGTAAGGCCCTATAGAGGCCTTACGAATCTCTTATAAGTTAGTTATAAGTTAGTCTAGAGCTTACTCTAGTAGTTATATAATACTTAGTATATATCCTTAGATATTAATAGGTCGTACGACCTACTTCTAGTCTCTTTAGGATTATTCTAGTATATATCGCTATACCTATACTACTATATTTCTAGATATTATACTAATATCTCTATATCTATATAGTAATTCTTTATATAATAATTCTCTCTCTCTACTATTAGAGTAGTAGTCTAGGATAGTATCTATATAAAGTACTACTAATCTAGAAGAACTAAATACGAACCTACTAAACTTACGCTACGCCTATTAGACCTAAGAAGTAGATAATCTATAATAAGAGTTACTTATAGAATAAGCGTAAAATAGAAGAACTAGTAGTAGTAAACTATTAATAGTTTATAGTCCCTAGAATCTTATACCTATACTAGAAGAAGAAGACAAAGACGAAATTAATAAAGCGGAGCTTAAATAACGTATCGATATAGCAAATCGAGTCTATAGTATTATATTAAGAACTAAGTTACGTCTACTTAAGAAAGAGGTAGCGACGCTATAGAGAGAATTCGTTCTAGAGAATACTACTACTAAACTACCTATAGTATCTAGTAGTAGTCTTATAGAATATAAAAGAGAACTCTCCGAATTATAGTAGAAGTATATCCTAACTACTAAGTACTCTATTAAGAATCTACTAACGTACGTTAGGAAATCTATAAAGGAATACTAAGATTAGATAATAGCGTATAAAATCGTATTCTCTTAGATACTATGCTAATTTAAGAGTAATAAGGATAAGGTATTATAGGCTATATAGTTTCTTTTAGATATACTAAAGGACTACTAGTACGTATAGTAGAGAGTAAATCTAATCGAGAGAGATAATAAGATATAGAAATCTTTTATATAGTATCTTCTTAACTTACTTAATAATCTACTAGTAAGGATCTTAGAGGCCTATATTAAATATATAGAGGTAAAGTAGAGAGAAGGACAAGATATACTAGCTTTCCTAACCTATCTCGAAACGCTTAAAGCTAATATTAATCTATATATAGATAAGTAGAAGCTCTAGTACTTCTTCGCTAGGCTTTAACTAAAGCTTTATAAAGTAATTACTAATTATATAAATATATCTAGTATATAAGAGAGTCTCTTAAATCTAGTATAATAGCTAGAAAAGAATATAGAGACTAAAGATAGGTACTATATAAGATCTATACTCGCTTTATAGCCTACTTATAGCGACTCCTATATAAAGAAGAGTCGTAAGTAGTATTAATAGAAGAACAATTATAAGCTACTAAATTATAAATAGAGTAGTAAGGATTAGAAGCTAAAGGATAGACTATAGTAGCTACCTAGAGCTTACTATATTTATAGATTAAAGAACTACTACTCTCTTAAGTACCTATAGAACTAGGATAGTAGTAGTAGTAAAGATAATCTAAATAAGCTTACTATTAGTAATAGAAAAAAAGAATAGAGCTTACTATTAATTCTTCGATAATAGTAGAGCTTAGAATAGTTAAATTAGAGTCTACGATTACTACTATAGTAGCCTTAGAGACATTATAAGAGGATCGAGACGTTAGTACTATACTAGATATAGTAGTATAAGTCTCTTTAGTTAGTTAAAAGTTTATAGTAGAAAATAATTTACTATAGGCTTCCTCTCTACTACTATACCTAACCTAGCTTAAGAGCTAACGAACTACCTACTATAGTACCTACGACCTAAAGCTACGTATAAAGAATATAAAGAGTAAAGAACGAGAGTATACTATTCTTATATATAGCGTAGATATAGCTAGTCCGAAACTTCTTCTTAGTAGGTATACTTTCTAAAAGCTAGGTATTAATATCTAAAATAGTTTAGGTATATAGAGATAGAGTCTTTTACCTAACTATTAATAAGTAGTAGAAGTCCGAAGTACCTAGTACTACGTATCTAGGTGCCTTATAACTAACTAAAAATCCTTAGTAAGCGTGCCTTAGTAGCTCTACCGACCTACTTATAGCTTTACGACACACTTAATAGACCTATATCTACTCTAGTATATACCTCTTTAGTACTACTCTTTATTCCTTCTATTATAGAGTCTCTTATATAGGAGCTAGATTAGCTAATATATTACTACGTTAATTATAGCTTAATACCTCTATATAGGAGGGTTAGGTTATAGTTACTTCCTTTATTAGAGCCGAAGGCAGGGCTATATTCCTCTTTTAACGCTATAAATACGGCCGAGATAGACGAATAGTAGCTCTTAGGTACGGATAGTACGACCTATTAGGTAATAATAACGCCTACGATTTAAAGACTATATTTAGTATTTAATCTTAAGAGGCTATTAAAGATAACTTAGATACTTACGGAGATACTACTAGAACTACTAAGAAGTAATAGAACTACTAGAATCGATATAGGTATCGCTCTAACCTAGAAAAGCTACTAAACCTAAGGACCTATTATAATAGCTTAGTAAGTTATTAGACTTAATAAATCTAAGGATTCGCTCCGGGTCTTTAACCTAGGTTATCTAAGAAATAGTAGCTTAATAGAGCCTATTTCCTATAGATACCCCTACCTACTCGTAAAAGAGCCCTACTAGAACGACTACTACTACCTCTTTCGGCTCGCTACTAATAAAAGAGAGCCCTATCCGTTCCTCCGAAATTAGCTAATAGACTAATTACCTAGACAGCCCCTACGACGTACCCTACTATATAGATATAGCCTCGTATTTTTAATAAAGAGAGCTCGCTTACCTACCGGAGCTAAGTAGGTTCCCTATTAATCTAGAAGAAAGGACTAAGGTATTTAATTACCGACCCTAATCCTTTTTAAATACCTAAAATTCGTAACTCTAGTACCTATATAAACCCGGCCCTATACTAATTAGACGAATCTCCTTTATATAAAGGTATTAATAGCCTCGCTAGCTTTAGTATTTTCTTAATCTTATTATATTAATCGCTTTGTTTTGTTACTCTACGTATCCTATAAGTTTTTTAATTTTTTAACTTTTCTTAAGACTCGCTCTACCTAGAGCGAATCTTAACCCCTCTAACATTTCCCCTTTACTATATAATATACGCTGTCTAAATAAGTGCTAGTCTACTTCCTTCTAAAGATAACGATAACTTAGCTTTAGAGAGAGAAGGACCTTAGTAGGATTTTAGAAACCGTACTATTCGGCTATAACTAGGACTAAGTATAAATCCCTAAGGCGTAGGACCTAAGGTCTCTTTATCCGGGGAGGTCCCTACTCCTAACGATCCTACTAGCCTTCCGGATAACCTATCCGTACGCCTTTTCCTCCGACTACCGATTCTAGGCTCGGCTAAAAATCTATTCTTCGACCTCTATAACGTAAGCGCCTATCTCGATCGGTTCGAGAAGTATTCTCTCGAATACTACCTACGTAATAAGTCGGATAAGACGAAGATAAGCCGCTTCCTTCGTACGATCTTAATAGAGTATAAGAAGTTTATAAATAGGCTAAAAGGCTATCTAAACGATTAGAAAACCTTTAAGAAGTCTTTCTTAAGTAAGTACTACGACTATAATTCTCGCTAGTAACGCTATATACTAGCGTATTTAGAGAGGATAGGCTCTATACGACGTACCTACGAGGACAACCTTATTGCCTACGTAGAGGAGTACGACTTCTACTACTCCTATATTACGGACACGATAATTACTACGAACGATCGGATCCGTTTTCTACTAAGAGGATTGCTACTATCCCTTACCGATCGAGTGTACGAAAAATGTAAGCTTAGACTCGGGGACCCGAATACGGTTAATAATTATAAAAAGACTCTCTAAAAGATACTAGAGGAGCTAGAATCGAAGAAAGATTCTAAGAAAGAGCTCTATTAGTCTAAGCGTACGGACCTTAATACTATCGCTACCTACGATAATAAAAGGTAGAATATTCCTCGGATTGTACTAGAATCTAGGACAGAGCTAAGGAATTAAGTCCTAATACTAGCCCCTTACGTCGTACCTACTAGTACTAACGACCTAACTATTTAAAACTTAGTATAGAAGTTCTAGAACCTAGATATCCGACAAGTATAGGCTATATAAGCTACGCTCGGTATCTAGGTAGCTAATCCGCCTATATAGATAGAAGCTACGGTCTATCCGGACTACCTATCTATCGATATATATACCGCTAAGTATAGTAATATAAATAGGGTTTACTTAGACCTTAATAACCGATACTACGCGTATAGTAGGGAGTATCTATAGAACTTATACCTATATATAAAGGAACTTATAGGTAGGGGCCTATTAATAAAGGACTACGAGAACCGGCTACAATTCGGCGATTCTAGTAAGAATATATCCTTCTAGTAGGATCGTCGAGTTCCGAAGCTTACTACTGTCTACCCTATACTTTAAGAGTAGTTTAGACTAGATATAGTTACCTTTTATAAAGCGGGTAACGATACCCTATAGGTATACTAGGAGCGGCTAAAGAAATAGAACGACGTACGGCTAGCGGAAGCCGCGAATTCTGTCTCTACTAGCTCTATATCCTTATCTTTTAATATAGACGCTCTCGCCTCTATATATAATACGACTATCTCGAGTAATACTACCTCCTAGCTAAAGGCTAAGTAGGCTAAGGCTCTAAGGCTAGAAGCTACTAGGCCTATAGGCGTCCGGAAGAAAGGGAAAGATAGAGTAGCCGAGAAGTATTAGAAAGAGGGCCGTACGCGTACTATTAAGACAGCGGACGATCTTACCTATAGAGCGGAAGTAGTAGGCGTAGACACTTAGGAGTCGTAAACTTAGGAAGGGGATAGGCCTAGACTAGTAAATATACTAGTAGCTAAGAAAGTCGTAAAGTTCGTACGCTTTAATAATTATATAAAGGACAAAGTCCCTAAGAACGTAGATTACGATATCTACTAGGCCTTATAGTTCCTTAACCTAAAAGCGGACGTACTAATAAGTGCCCTAATCGCTTACGGAGCCCTAAAGAACCTCTTCTAGAGCCGGATTCTAAATAACTAGGATTTCGTAGATCGGTTAGTATAGTATTACGAAAGGCTTAGAAGAGAAGACAACTCTCGAATCCGGAGCCTAGCCTTTCTAGAGGGCGATAATAAAGAGAACGTCGACTCTAAGAAGGACTCTAAATCTAAAGAAGACAAAGAGAATAAGGAAGAGAAGTCCTAGAATATTAGCGTTAACACTTACTCGGTTAGGTAGATCGAGAAGGGTCTAGCTACGAGAATTAAGGAGGTATATAATAACCTCTCTAATATTAACTTTAATATAGTAACGAAGGACTAGGCTCTCGTACTCTATATTTATATCCTAGCGAAGATAGGAGATAAGCGTATACCTATTTCCGCCCTTATTAATAATAGATCCGAGGCTATATTAATAAGTAAGAAGAATACGGGTAGACTTATACTACCTATTAGCCCGGATGTCTACGCCTATATAAATAGAGTAACTAGTAGGGTTAGTCTTATTAGATATTACTATAATATAATAGTAGAGACCTTTAGGATCTCCTTCCCTTTTATATTCTTTATTATAGAGGATAATCGAACCTCTACTTTACTAGGTCGACTATAGTCTCGGAAGCTTCGAGAGGTCTAGAAGAATTATAATAATAGCTCCTAGGAGGGTACGATCTACGATTATACTAGTAGTCGTATCGTATTTACTAGACACGTTAGTAATAATAGATATCGCTTAGTAGAAGGTATTATAGAAAAAGGTAGAGCGCGGATATAGGGCCGTCCGTTCGCGCTCCCTTTCTAAATAGCCTTTTTAGACCCTATAGCGGATCTTCTTTAAAGGTTAAAATAGGGGAGGAAATAGAGTAGGCTCTACCTTCTTTTACTAAGAACGCTAATCTTTCGATTCGAAGTATATTAGGACTCTAAGAACCTACCTAGTATATAGAATTAAACTATAAGAGCGAAAGTCCGGAGACTCGCCCTATATAGGGCGAGTTACCCTATAAGCTATAACGTTATTATACCTTCGATAATATTAACTAGTACTATCTATATCGATACGAGCCTTTAGAAGACGAATTAGAGGAGATCTTTACTCTATTTAGGAGTACGAATAAAGCCGAGAATCGCCGGAGGGAAAAAGAAGCTAAAGATACGGTACGCGTCTATACCCTCGTAAAAAGGGTAGACAAAAAGGTAAAGCTAGTACGGGGAAGCGTATACGAGACAGATAGATCGGATCTAGGTAGAAGTGTTACCTAGCGAGACAAATGCCTCGAGCGAGAGGCTACCTTACCGCCTAGTACCGGCCTATTTAATAGTATATACCTTACTAAGAAGTTCTCTAGCGTATAGAGAGGATCTCGCCTCTCTCTAGAAAGGCTCGCTACGGTCTAGGTAGGGCTAGAATTAACAAAACGAGAGACAGAGCTACTTTATAAAATGCTATATAATCGAGAAGTAGTACTAGTATATAATTTTACCTACCTTAGACGAGTTAGCCCGGAGATTGCTCTACCTTAGCGGATTCGAACTATTCCGTATATCCCTTAGGAGTACCTAGCGTATAAGATCTAGCCGAGTTTACGACCTATAATAGAGTAGATAGTAAGAGACAGATACGAAGTAGGCATACTAGAACCTTCTTATTCCTCTTACCGTAATCTAGCTTTCTTAGTAAAAAAGAAAGTACCTCCCGGGGAGAAGCGTACTTAGAATAACCCTAAGCTCTACCGGTTAATTAATAACGCTTAGAAGATTAACTAGGTCACAATTAAAGACGCTAATCTACCTCCGGACACTAATAGCTTCGCTAAGGATTTTGCTAGATATATAGTCGCTTCTCTCGTAGATGTCTTTTCGGGCTACGATTAAGTACCCCTATATCTAGACGATAGAGACCTTACGAGCTTCGAGACACCTTTAGGCACCTTTAGACAAACTAGTATTCTAATAGGTACGACTAACTCGGTTGCTTAATTCGTACGAGTTATAACTATAGTACTCTTTAAGTACATCTCGTATAACGCACGCCCCTTCCTTAACGATATAGGAGTTAAAGGCCTAAAGACTCGTTATAATAACGAGGAAGTGGAGCTAGGCCTCCGTAGATTCGTAGTAGAACATATTACTAACCTAGATAGAGTACTTTATAATCTTAAACGAGTATATATAACGGTATATAGGCTTAAGCTCTAGCTACTCTACTAGCGAGTTAATATCGTTAGGTATGTTACGGACGAATTCGGGCGCTATCCGAGCGAAAAGCGAGTAGAAAAGATCGCTAGCTAGCCGGATCCGGAATGCTAGAAGGATGTACGAGTATAGCTTAGAGTCGTAACGTACTTTAGGATATAGGTTAAGGACTTCTCGCTTACCTACAAGCCCTTGTTCGCTCTTCTAAAGAAGGATACTAAGTTCTACTAGATAGGGGAGTACCGAAAGGCGAAGGATTCGGTAACTTAAGTACTAATATTAGCCTCTATACTCGTATCTATCGACTACTCCGACGACGTAGGCCTTATTATCGTAGCCGTAGACTCTAGCGGGGACGGTTACGGCGAAGTACTAATATAGTATAATCGAGATAACTCTAGCATTCGGCATCTAGTCCGGTACGAGTCTAGGCTCTAGAAACTAATAGAGGCTAGATACGATACTAGTAAGAGAGAGTGCCTAGGGGTATTATAGGCATTATAGAAGTTTAGGCCCTAGCTATTTAGTATTTACTTCCGTCTAGAGATCGATACTAATACCCTAGTTTATTAACTAAATAAGGCTACTTCGGACTTACCTAATTCGGCTATAGCTAGGTAGATTGCCTAGATATATCTCTTCGACTTTAAGGTAGTTTACGTCCCTAGAAAGAAGCATTCCGCTATAGATACTCTTTCGCGGAAACTAGCGACAACCGAAGACCTTATAGAGGTAGAGGTACTAGGGGATGTAGAAGAGATAATTAATAGGCAATTCTTCGATTGCTTTTTAGCTACTAGTATTAGCGTATAAGCCGGCAACCTTAAAGATATTCTAGATAGGCACTACAATTAGGACTCGCTTAATATCGCATAGTTCAAAACCTACGGCTTAAAACTACCTAGGACCTCTAGAGCTTAGTACCGTAGGATCGTTCGACTATTACGACGGTTTATAGTTAAAGACCGTAAGCTCTAGCGACAAGAGCGGGTTAATGCCCTACTCTAGAGAGTCGTAGATAAGGAACAAGAGCGGCAACGAATCCTTAAAGCCCTTTATAAGGAAAACGGACACCGCGGACTAAATAGTATATAGGAACTCTACCGCCGGCGGTACTAGTAGGACTCGGTCTAGAGGGACATCTCGGCGTACATTAAGCGCTACCCGGAATGTACCTTTAGGAATAGACACTAAAGACCCGGGCCTACTACAATCCCTACTTAGCTAGTACTCGGCGAGCGCTAGTTTAGAGATACGGTATATATTAATAAGAATAACTCCCTCTTTATAATAAGAGAAGGCCTTTCTAGATAGCCTAAGGCTAAGTGGTTTAGTAAGCTAGCGAAAGAGATTAAGGCTTCCGAGCTTACTAAATTTATCTACGAAGTTATTACACGATAGGGAGTTATATACGAAATCGTTCTTAACGGTACAACTTAGTATAAAGGGGAAGTCGCTACGCTTCTTGTCTCCTATAGAGTAGGCCGTATCCGAATCTTAGTATATTATCCGGAGTCGAATGCCCCTATAGAATCTAGCTATCGGCCGATCCTTACTACCCTTTCTAAGCTTACTAATAGGGGTAAGGAGCCGGTTAAGTAATACGTACCTATAGTACTTTAGGTAGAACGGACAATAGTAGTTTCTACGATAGGTATAATACTATCCGAAGTTATAATCGGTCGAGATACTATACTACCTATTAAACTAGAGACCCGGATAGTAAGAATTTAAGACTAGAGTAAGGTTAGAGACTATAGTAAACTACTAGCTCTATATATAAAGGTACTAGAGGAAATGTCTACTACCTTAGAGGAAGGCTTACTACGCTAATAACGGCTATAAGAAGAAGTAAAAGAATACTATAATAATAGGAACCGAGTAGATAAGGAAATTCTCGCTACTAGGGACCTAGTCGTAGTATTTCGCTCGGAGCTTTAAACTAGCTTCTCTACTAAGCTTGCCTTCCGCTAGAAGGGCCCTTTTAGAATTAAAGCGGTGCTTTACGATAGTTCTACGTATAAGCTAGAGGAACTAGATAGTACCTAGAAAGCCGGAACTTTTCCTCGAAAGAACCTAAAGCTAGTACCGGTTCTCCTAGAGTCTCGACGCCCGCTACCGACAGACGAGGAAGTTCTAGCGTAGGTAGACGGATAGACTTAAGACCTAGATACCGACGATTTCTCTTACCCGCTTATTAAGCTATCGGGGATAACTTAAAAAGAAAGGGAGGAATATGTCCGTTTTAACTTTCTCGCTTCTACTTAGGATACTAGTACGCCTAGGCTATATAGTATCGACTAGTTAAGTAACGATAGTAAGCTTAACGACCTAGAGACCTTAGAAGCTCTCGAGAATTAACTTAAATAATTATTACTTAGAATTAGGTTTCGTATACTAGGAGCTTACCTAATAGATTACCTAGTACTAGCGTATATTAGTAGTACTAATACTTACTATCTGTTTTTATTATCTTTACTTTATTAATTTAGGAGTACTTCTATAAGTACGTTTATACTTACTAGGGAGCTTTAGCTCTAAGTTATAAGACTCGCCCTATCTAGGTCGAGTCTTATTTACTTACTTGCTTACTTCTATAGTTTTCCTGTTTACATTTATATAATAAAGGGAAGTAAGCAAACGCTACCTATATAGACCGGTTAGAGTAACTATATAAGGGCTATACTCCCTACGGTTTCTCCTAATTAAAATTACTAACTAACTTCTTTTATAACTTTTATAACTATCTCTTTTCTCTCTTACTAACCCGAGTTAAGCCCGAAACCTCTTAATATACCTATCTAACTATACCTATACCTGCCGTAGGTTCTCTAATAACGACTCGAAGCTCTAACGCTTTTAATATAGCCGATATATAGCTTATCGTACCCGGACCCTCTGCCTCCGCCTTATCCTTAAGCCCTACTTAATAGGCCTCTTAGAGTATCGCTACTAGTACTACGGTCGAGTAGTCGTACTACTACCGAGGCTGTATAAACCTATAGGTAATAGTAACTATACTAAAGGTAGTTCTAAACGACGAGTTTAACGCTACCTAGTTAGAGTTCGGAAGCCTCGTTTAGAACCTCTCCGAGTCCTTCGCTATTTAAGTCTACGCTATAGTAGAAGAAGTTAGTAAGATAGGACGTACTACGTTCTCGGCTAAGTTTAAGGAATCCTTCCTAGTAGTTATAGGTCTCTATAAGGAAGGAGCTCGCCTTCTCGATCGATACCGAGCCCTAAAAGCTACTCTAGCGAAGTATTAGGGTCTAGGTAACGTTCCTTATTACTTCTTAACGTAGATATACGTTAACGATAAGCGTACTAAGCTAACTACTACCTTTATTAACCGCTACCCGAACATCTCTAACGTAGGTATAGCGCTTTCGAGAGTTATAATCTATCGCGTTACCTACGTACCTCGGAAGGCTAGCCTAAAGAAAGACTAACTCGAACTAGTACCGAGCGACTTAAAGAAGCTTAGTAGCTAGGTAGCCTCCGAAATCGAAGAGATCGACCTTACGAGCGAGGAGGTTACGGCAATTATATAGTAATAGGAGAAGGTTTTTAACGTTAATAACTTTATCGTTCTAGGCGGTAAGGATAACCGCTAGCGTGCAATCGAAGAGCGTTAACAATCCCTACGCGAGCAACTCGAACATCTTAATAAGTAAGACGTAGAAGCTATTAAGAAAGTATAGCCTTCTACCCGTACGACTCGCCGTAGTACCCGTAGCGCCTAGAACACCTAGAATACCTAAGGTACTAGCGCCTCGAACGATACAGTCCGCTTAAGTTAGCGGGAGAAGCGTAAGTAGGAGCGTCGATAGGCTAAGCGCGCCTCTAAGTAGGTAGAGCTTAAGTCACTCGAGCGAGAGGCATCGATTAGCGTTCGACTTAGTAGCGACCCGACTGTAGTAGCCGGCCTATTAATAGTACCTACCTCTACGCCGGACGTCGCTATATAAGATTCCTTACTATTCGCGGAGCTCTGTCCGGATTGTAAGTACTTAGGATTTTATAACACCCTTGTCGCCGTAACTTTAGTATAGGCTCCTCGTAAGGGTAAGGAAGGCGGTATCGAGTAGGTAGTTATACTCGTAGGTATACTTCGCTAGGAGGCTTAGGTAGTAAACGATACTATTATAGGAGCTAGCTACACGAATACTAGTAGCCTAAGCGTATCTATAGTACTATTATACTAGAAGTACTATATAGAGATTACTAGGCGATACGGTCTTAAGAATCGCGCTCCTACTACTAAGCTCTAGTCTCGTCTCTTACGCCTCGGGGCCCTTACTATAGAAGAAGAACTCGAGTAGCTTCGATCTCGCTACCCTACCTAGTTCCTCGGACTATACGCTGTCCGTACCCCTACTATACTACTTAGCTAGTACAAGTATCGTACGGGCGTACTAAGTACGAAGGACACTCTTACGCCTATAGACCTTACTTCTCTTATTAGCCGCTACAACCTTATAGACTAGTATACGACGTTTAGTAACGACGGTTCTATCGTCTTAGGTAACGTGTACGAGTAGATCTATTAGTACTCCGCGTTAGGTTTAGGCGAACAAGAGGAGCGTATCGTGTCTCTAATATAAGAGGAGTATAAGATATACCGTTTCTACTAGCGTACGGAGAATAGGGGGATATCTAATCTATAGACGTTCTCGCTCGGTTAGTAGATACTATTATAGGACCCCTTCTACTAGCTCCTTTATATTATCTTCCGCCCTAATAATACTATAGCCCTTATCTTCGTCCCTACTTATACTATCTATTAGGGCGTCCGCGACGATATCCCTTTTAATATACTAGAGAAGAAGACTATAGAGTAGTATATCGTAGGTAGTATTAAGGGACACCTCGGAGGCACCTACGGCACCTACCTACTAAGCGAAGCATCGCTAGTAGACGAGGAAGACGACTCTTACTATATAGTAGCGCCTAGTATATAGGAAGAGGAGCGTTTAGCGAGCTTACTAAATTACGTCGACGGAACGGAGATAGATAAGAGTACTAGCCGTACGTACCTTACTAGTATAGTAGACGAGGAGTACCTAAAGGGACAGGGCACGAATTAGGAGCCTATAGTAGTTAGTACCGGAGGCTTACGCTTCGCGAACGCCGCCCTTCTTTAAGGTACGTAACACTTCGGTCTCGCCGCCCGTACTAGCTACCTAGGCCGTATACTACGCGTCGTTTTAGTAGACTAGTACGAAGACGGTACGGTCTATAAGGACATCGTTAAGGCCTACCGTAACCTATACATTCCCTCCGATAGCGCCCCCTTTAAGTTTCCGGCTACCGCCCGCTTCTACTATAGCGACCCGATCTTATAGGCCGTTATTAGTCGCCTACTATAGGACGACCCGGTAGTATAGAGTAAGGTAAAGGAAGTACTAGCTACGAGCGACGCCGACTGGATCCGGTACTGCCGTAACTAGGTAAAGGAGGTAGTAGAAGTCTTCGGTAAGGTATACTACGCCTAGATAGATATAGAGATAGAGCTCTTCGCCGGTAATAAGAGCTTCTATACGAGTAAGGTAGAAGGCAAGTAGGCGACTACGGACCTAGACGAGGACTTATTCTAGGGCTCCGGTAGTACGACGCCTAAGGACCGATAGATTCGCCCTATACGGGGCGAGTCTCGATAAGGAGAGAGAGAGAGCGGTAGAGGTTAGAGATAGAGATTTTATAAGAAGCGGCTTACAATCCGCTATAACGACACAATTAGTATTACTTAAGTTAGTGTCTAGTTAGATACTAAGGAAGGGAGGGA